>JARACY010000168.1:0-128874 GCA_029255725.1 Scrobipalpa atriplicella
AAAGTGTGGATAATTCAACAGTGATGGGACTATAGTTTGTGTAGTGTGATTGATTGAAATTATAACAAATGGACCTATGGAAATCTTATTTTAGTGTTGAATGTGTGTTTTCGGAATATTGTCATTCTTCGTGCATTTTTCTAACTTCAGGATTCTTAAAAAAAAAGTGCATATTGAAATATAATTGTGCTTCCAATACTTTGTGGGAGCTTTAAGGACTTAAACCGCGCCAGACTGCCGGTGCAGATAATTCATAGTGTTGTCGTGGTAGCAATTCGTGGTTGCAAAATATGCGACTTAACTAATATCCCTTTCTATCATGAGAGAACAGAACGGGATGGCAATAATTTTAGTTGAGATTTAGTTAAGTCGGAATGGTTACGAATCGGGCCCAGTCTCTAACTGCTTCCGTGGTCTAGTGGTCCGAGACATGGGCTCCCGATCCGGAGGTCCTGGGTTCGATTCCCAGGGATTCACAAAGTTGATATTTGTAAATTTATCACTTTGTGAGATTTTCCCCAGTTTGGTTGTGACATTGCAAGATAAATCACCTCATCGTCCGAAAAAAAAAAAGGATTCCGTGCTTAGGAGGGCACGTTAGCCTTCGGTCCCGATCGCTGTCACCATGTCATTGGCCTATATGTGTGTTATTGGGCGGTTTAAAAACTCTGACACCAGGGTTCATCGGGTTGATCGACTCGAAGCCCACACGACAGAAGAAGAAGCTCACAGTGTCCGTTGGTTACAGCTGGTGGTACTCAGTTTGGTAGCGATGGCGGCGGCGGCTCCCCAGGCTGCGAACTCGAACCCCAACCAGGACATCCAGCTCCTGCGCTACGAGACCGACAACGATGGACTCGGCACATACAACTTCGCGTATGTATTTCTTATCTTTAATGCAAACTTATTGTCGCCTTTTTGCCTGAAATAAATTATGCTCAGTTATAATACTGCCTATTATCTACGACTTCCATGCTGGACTGGGAGCGATAGAAAAACATAGAATGTGCCAGCTGCATCTCCTCCCGGGCATGCTGTAAAAACTAGCTAAGGGGTTCGAGGGTTTCAGTATACTGTAATTTAGGCGATGGGCTGACAATAAACTTTAGGATATGAACGTAGGAACTGAAGAACTTTCCTCAAGGAACATAAATTAAGTCGAAATATGAAATACAAATTGGCCCTCCTATAAAATTACAAATGGTGTCAGTGGCTCGAGTCATTTTATATGAGAGGGTCAATTATTTGTTCATATTTTGACCTATATTTCTTGAGGAAAGTTGTTCAGTTTCGTGGATTTAGGTACCTACACACCCTAAAATTTGGTCTACTAATATTTTTACTCCTGGTATAACATTAATAACCTCCTCCTTTACATAATGGTTGCATTCTGTCTAGATTGCGCTGTAAATCTTTGAGAAGAAATCTAGATTTTTAGTGAAAACAACAATAGTTTTAAATTCCAGCTACGAGCAATCAGACGGCAGCAAGCGTGAAGAGAAAGGGGAACTCAAGAACGCCGGAGCAGAAGACGAGGGCATCGTGATGACCGGCTCGTACTCCTGGGTGGGGCCTGATGGAGTCACATACACTGTCACCTATATCGCGGACGAGAACGGCTTCCAACCCACCATCGAGCAAGGACCTGGTGGCGCCGTGCCCCCGGAGTAGTCGCCTCGCTGCTCGGTTGAGGACCATACAACATAATAGTCAATTCTTATAGTCAATTTCGAATAAATTATGCTTTATAACCAAAATTGTCACTTTATTTTCTACTACGCTACGGTGTAACCCGCAAAGTCAACTTCGAGATCTTGGAATGTTTTAATTAGGTAACAAAATGTACTCTGCATTGGGCATCTTAAATGTATGATTTTACATAAAATTCAACCCTGGTGGGATGGGATGTGAAACAGTAGCTATAAAACTTTTAGCTTCTTTTTGATATTCGCACAAGATTAAAACTCCTTGTACGTATTTCCAAAATCTGTCTCATCCGTCTCATCTTGTCATCATGACTTTTGATTTTGAAGCTTTCGTCACTTTTTTAATGGAGTAGATTGGTGGTAGATTGTTTTAGACTAAAACTGGGGATCTGGGAATATGAAAATTTAATGAGTGATTTTGTAATGTGATCTGAGCTACCTATTCAATAACGATATGGCCAAACCTAGAAGAAATCAGCGGCGCAACAAAAATACCGGAGAAATTGTGCTATCAGCGATCAAGAAATTAATGAAGAATACAGGATGGACGTCCAGGACTATCGTTAAATTTATCAAAATGGAGTATGATATTGATGATCCACACTTAAGCCGTAAGGTGTCCAGGTTAGATACTGCATTTAAACTTGGTGTCACATGGGTGGTTATTTATGATTATTGTCAATTGGTTTCCAATTTGCCAATCCAAAATAGAAATACTTAGTAGCTGATGGTTATGGTGAAGGGTGCGACGGTTCTTCTTTAGTTTTTCTGCTTTTATTTGTGGTTTGGCTGCGACTACGACTGCGCATACGCAAGGGAGCCTCCCTAGGGCGCATTTGGGACCCCTTATGGTGCACGTGGGATTTCTTTTGGCGCATGAGGGAGGGGGTCCAACGATGGCCGTGGGACACCATGTGGGACCCTCTATGGCCCATGACGTTGGCTTTGCCGGAGATGGAACGCGCCAGAGACGACATATCGTTGAGCCGGTAGCGCCCGCGGTCTACCTGCAGCAGGCCTAGTCTCACGCCACGTTTCAGCGCCCTGAAAGAAGAATATTTCAGTTATTGCCTTGTCTAGATCATCATCAGCTCATATACGTCCCCACCGGGGGGCACGAGCCTACTCTGAATAGGACGATTGGGACTTAGTCGACCACGTGGGCCCAGTACGGATTGGTCTACTTCACACACAACCCTTTTTTTGTCAATTTTTTTTGTCATATTTTGACCTTTGTTCCTCAGGGAAAGTTGTTTAGTTTTTTCATGGTTAGGTTCACACCCTAATGACCAGCATTTTTTTTTACTTACTACCTGTATAGCAGACTAAATATTTATGAAGATACCATCTCATCCATCAGCTACTAAGTATTTCTATTTTGGATTGGCAAATTGGAAACCAATTGACAATAATCATAAATAACCACCCATGTGACACCAAGTTTAAATGCAGTATCTAACCTGGACACCTTACGGCTTAAGTGTGGATCATCAATATCATACTCCATTTTGATAAATTTAACGATAGTCCTGGACGTCCATCCTGTATTCTTCATTAATTTCTTGATCGCTGATAGCACAATTTCTCCGGTATTTTTGTTGCGCCGCTGATTTCTTCTAGGTTTGGCCATATCGTTATTGAATAGGTAGCTCAGATCACATTACAAAATCACTCATTAAATTTTCATATTCCCAGATCCCCAGTTTTAGTCTAAAACAATCTACCACCAATCTACTCCATTAAAAAAGTGACGAAAGCTTCAAAATCAAAAGTCATGATGACAAGATGAGACGGATGAGACAGATTTTGGAAATACGTACAAGGAGTTTTAATCTTGTGCGAATATAAAAAGAAGCTAAAAGTTTTATAGCTACTGTTTCACATCCCATCCCACCAGGGTTGAATTTTATGTAAAATCATACATTTAAGATGCCCAATGCAGAGTACATTTTGTTACCTAATTAAAACATTCCAAGATCTCGAAGTTGACTTTGCGGGTTACACCGTAGCGTAGTAGAAAATAAAGTGACAATTTTGGTTATAAAGCATAATTTATTCGAAATTGACTATAAGAATTGACTATTATGTTGTATGGTCCTCAACCGAGCAGCGAGGCGACTACTCCGGGGGGCACGGCGCCACCAGGTCCTTGCTCGATGGTGGGTTGGAAGCCGTTCTCGTCCGCGATATAGGTGACAGTGTATGTGACTCCATCAGGCCCCACCCAGGAGTACGAGCCGGTCATCACGATGCCCTCGTCTTCTGCTCCGGCGTTCTTGAGTTCCCCTTTCTCTTCACGCTTGCTGCCGTCTGATTGCTCGTAGCTGGAATTTAAAACTATTGTTGTTTTCACTAAAATCTAGATTTCTTCTCAAAGATTTACAGCGCAATCTAGACAGAATGCAACCATTATGTAAAGGAGGAGGTTATTAATGTTATACCAGGAGTAAAAATATTAGTAGACCAAATTTTAGGGTGTGTAGGTACCTAAATCCACGAAACTGAACAACTTTCCTCAAGAAATATAGGTCAAAATATGAACAAATAATTGACCCTCTCATATAAAATGACTCGAGCCACTGACACCATTTGTAATTTTATAGGAGGGCCAATTTGTATTTCATATTTCGACTTAATTTATGTTCCTTGAGGAAAGTTCTTCAGTTCCTACGTTCATATCCTAAAGTTTATTGTCAGCCCATCGCCTAAATTACAGTATACTGAAACCCTCGAACCCCTTAGCTAGTTTTTACAGCATGCCCGGGAGGAGATGCAGCTGGCACATTCTATGTTTTTCTATCGCTCCCAGTCCAGCATGGAAGTCGTAGATAATAGGCAGTATTATAACTGAGCATAATTTATTTCAGGCAAAAAGGCGACAATAAGTTTGCATTAAAGATAAGAAATACATACGCGAAGTTGTATGTGCCGAGTCCATCGTTGTCGGTCTCGTAGCGCAGGAGCTGGATGTCCTGGTTGGGGTTCGAGTTCGCAGCCTGGGGAGCCGCCGCCGCCATCGCTACCAAACTGAGTACCACCAGCTGTAACCAACGGACACTGTGAGCTTCTTCTTCTGTCGTGTGGGCTTCGAGTCGATCAACCCGATGAACCCTGGTGTCAGAGTTTTTAAACCGCCCAATAACACACATATAGGCCAATGACATGGTGACAGCGATCGGGACCGAAGGCTAACGTGCCCTCCTAAGCACGGAATCCTTTTTTTTTTTCGGACGATGAGGTGATTTATCTTGCAATGTCACAACCAAACTGGGGAAAATCTCACAAAGTGATAAATTTACAAATATCAACTTTGTGAATCCCTGGGAATCGAACCCAGGACCTCCGGATCGGGAGCCCATGTCTCGGACCACTAGACCACGGAAGCAGTTAGAGACTGGGCCCGATTCGTAACCATTCCGACTTAACTAAATCTCAACTAAAATTATTGCCATCCCGTTCTGTTCTCTCATGATAGAAAGGGATATTAGTTAAGTCGCATATTTTGCAACCACGAATTGCTACCACGACAACACTATGAATTATCTGCACCGGCAGTCTGGCGCGGTTTAAGTCCTTAAAGCTCCCACAAAGTATTGGAAGCACAATTATATTTCAATATGCACTTTTTTTTTAAGAATCCTGAAGTTAGAAAAATGCACGAAGAATGACAATATTCCGAAAACACACATTCAACACTAAAATAAGATTTCCATAGGTCCATTTGTTATAATTTCAATCAATCACACTACACAAACTATAGTCCCATCACTGTTGAATTATCCACACTTTCACCATTATTTATTAACCTACACATCACTTCACTTATATTCACAGAAAATATTTTATTCCAAAAAGTACTAACCAGTTTCATGATTAGTTCCAAATGGGCTGTTTGCCGTTTCGTCTAAGCTTCGAATGTGCTTGCGTGCTTTACCTTAACCCATGTTATATACTTTTCCGAATATTGAGTTACAACATACGTATTTGTTGACGTATTCACCTTACCTACAAACATATCTCGTTACAATGTTTTGTATTATTATGATCGAAGATCCATGAAGGGGCCGATCAGACGCTACGGAAAAACATTAGACAAAACAAGCGTACGGTGATATGGTGTTACCGACCGTGCGTGCCGCAGTTGCGGATTTTAAATTTTCAAAGACATTTGATAATGGCTTTATGTCAATTAACTCAAAGTGCTATTTTAATTTCTTACTTTTTATAATGACTTGTAGCGATGAAAATATAATTATTACCTATGGCTTGAAAAGTATTTATTTGGCCTAGAAGTTTCAAAAAAGCTAATATTTATTTTATGAAGAATTCGAAGAGTATCATAATTCCAGTAAAATTAAGATAATTTGCTGAATATTATACATTGTAGGTATAAACTAAAGTAGATAAAGTAAACTACCTAAGTAGTAAGTAAATTATAATGTACCTAACTAATTAAATAATGGAAAATATTTTAGAATTCAGTGTGAGTTGTTAAGTCGACCAACGATCCGATTACTGCAAAAAAGCCGAGTAGAACTACTTAATTCCAGTCCTTCCTATATAGAAGAAAAAGTGTGATGAGTCAAGTCAAGATTATATTTCCATCCGTGGTTTGTGGCAGACGGCTAACGAAGACGAAGGTAATCGCGCATCATCGGAGGACATCCATGCTGCGCCTTTCGCAATGCGCTTTTAATTATAGACGCGTTTACTATGCGCGTTTAGCTCAACACAACCATAGTTTTGTCTGATTGATGGCAATTAAACAACTTTTTGTCAGGACCGTGATTCGCTGTTTTGAAACTAATTTTTAATTATATTAATTCCATAATTTTGCCCAATTATTGTATTAGAACGGGTCTGAGCGCGGTTGGTTAAACTTGGTATTTTGAGATAAATACCTTTGCCCGACGTTTCGATCGCGCTGCTGCAATCGTGGTCGCGAGCTGACTGGTGCGGCGAGGTGAAGTCCGCTGCGTGATGAGAGTATGTTGCACTACCCTCATTCACTATCCTCGGCTTGTTTATATTGATCGTTCGGAACAATACGGCACACAACACTCACTATATCCGCGGGTCGATCCGACAAACAATCTTGAGATATTAAATTTCCTATCACTGGATTCCACGATGATGACAATTTAAATCCGTCTTCCCGATTAAACGTTTTGTGCAACTACTTCTTGTACCAAAATAAATACTATCTGCAGATAGATGGCGTGGCAATGGGTAGTCCGGTTGCGCCTGTCATAGCAAACATATGGATGGAAAGTTTTGAACAGAAAGCTTTAAGTTCACAGTCATCATCTGTAATATTTTGGAAGAGGTATGTGGATGACATCTTCTGCATATACAGAGCCAGGAAGCCTGAAGTGGAGAAATATTTAGACCACCTCAACTCTATTCATCCAAAAACCAAGTTCACTCTGGAGATGGAAAAGGATAGACGGCTATCCTTTTTGGATGTACTTGTGATAGCACGACCTGATGGGACCTTGGGGCACACCGTCTATAGGAAGCCAACACACACAGATAGATATCTACACGCTACCTCACACCATCACCCTAGACAGCTGAGTTCAGTCGTAACATCGCTGACAAATCGAGCCAGAGATCTCTGCGACTCTGAACACTTTGAGGCAGAACTTACGCATGTACGACAAGTTCTACACAGGAATGGATACAGGGTTGATGGAAGGAAGCGAAACAGGGGAATCAGGGAAAAACCTCTGGAAGTAAGTAGACAACCAGCATTCCTACCCTATATCAAAAGTGTGACGGACAAAATTGGAACAGTATTAAGTAACTACTCCATAAAGACTGTATATGTTCCATCCACTAAAGTAGCGAATCTGGTTCGCACACCGAAGGACGTAATTCCGTATCAGACCCCGGGTGTCTATCAAATAGACTGCAGTTGTGGCAGTTCGTATATTGGCCAGACAAAGCGAACAATAGCGGAAAGGGTCAAGGAACATATAGCTGCAGTTAAAAACCGCCAGACGCATAAATCCGCCATAGCTGAACACCTGCTTAACTCGGGACCTAACCACTGGATTGAACTTCACAAACCAAAAGTCTTGTCCACCGACCGACAATATTATCCTCGAATGGTTCGGGAAGCGATTGAAATAAAAAAGCACAAAACGTTTAATCGGGAAGACGGATTTAAATTGTCATCATCGTGGAATCCAGTGATAGGAAATTTAATATCTCAAGATTGTTTGTCGGATCGACCCGCGGATATAGTGAGTGTTGTGTGCCGTATTGTTCCGAACGATCAATATAAACAAGCCGAGGATAGTGAATGAGGGTAGTGCAACATACTCTCATCACGCAGCGGACTTCACCTCGCCGCACCAGTCAGCTCGCGACCACGATTGCAGCAGCGCGATCGAAACGTCGGGCAAAGGTATTTATCTCAAAATACCAAGTTTAACCAACCGCGCTCAGACCCGTTCTAATACAATAATGTGTACAAAGCGCGAAAGTTTAAAACAAACATTTGCCCAATTAGCTGTATTAGAAGAACTTCATTTGTATATTTGGTTGGGTAAACGTTAGACGTTTAAAAAAAACAATTTAATAGTGACCATACTGAACTTAGAAATAAAAAACTTTTATGATACACAATTTAAAAAAAACATCAAATTAAAATTAATTTTTACAATAAGTATTAGGTATTCTTTTCTGAGATATCATTTACTTATACGACCCATACGACTCTATCCCTTTAAATTGTTAAATGTTTTAAAAATATCTTTTGATTGTCTTTTGTCACTCTGCCAATCCCCTAATAAAGGATTTGAAGTGTAACTAGAGATTATAAAGACAAAGTAAGTACAACAAACTTTTATGAACCTTTTGAAACTTTTTCTTTTTGCAATTCTAGTCCTACATTAGTAAAATTATATTACCTCTACACTTATAATTAGTTTTCTAGGTTCATTACACTCGTAATTTACTCATTTCTGTGTAACTTTACCGTACTAAGTTTATAATTATACCTACTGTTACCTAAACTGTTTTAATTTATTATGTTGTAGTGACTTTACTTTTCTCATGACTTTTGACCCTTGCAATAGCAAGAAGATCACTACCGAACGTTTTTGCAATATAAGCATTATTTCATTATCGATGTTCGATATTTTGTCAAAGGTCTAAAGTTCAGCTCTAGAAAGGGTAATTGAGAGATGAACTATCACTTTATGTGTAATAGAAACCAAAGAAGGAAAGCGATAACTATAATTATTGTCTAATTTTATTACCGTAGGTATGTACTTTGATCATCTTCTTTAGCTGGTTTGTGTCTAGTGCCTCCGTGGTCTAGTGGTCTGAGTCATGGGCTCTCGATCCGGAGGTCCTGGGTCCGATTCCCAGGGTTGACATTTGTTAATTTATCACTTTGTGAAATTTTCCCCATTTTGGTTAGGACATTGCAGGCTGAATCACCTGATTGTCCGAGAAGAAAACGGATTCCGTGCTTCAGATGGCACGTTAAGCCGTCGGTCCCGGTCGCTGTCATTGATAGTGGTCGTTACACAAACCATGTCAGAGGCCTATTAGCTGTGCATTTAGGCGGTTTAAAAACTCTGACACCAGGGGTTCATCGGGTCGATCGACTTGATGCCCACACGACAGAAGAAGAAAAAGCTGGTTTGTGTAACTATCAAAAGCAGAAATCGATTTAGGTGCTACATATTTCAAAAAGTGTTGCTTTTTTAATTAAACTTGTAACGCCCAGACCCAGTTATCTAAACTTCTTTGAAGCTGTACCTACTCATAGTGACCCACTTTTTTAAAAACCTATTTTTCAACGTAGATGGTCTACCTATAACAATTAAAATTAATACGACAGCGGTACATATTCATATCAAATTATATGGGACAGAAGCACATGACAATATAGGTGTTGACGGTGAAACCCTAAATAAAAAAAATTGAGGAGGAAATGAAATATTTAAAAATATATTTTCAACGGTATATTTACTTAGTTAAGCTTATTTACAGCTTTTGTACATCTTACAATAATATAAAAACTTATGTATTAAATTTAAATGACTAGGTAACAATATTTTACATGTGTGATCATGATCAATGATCATAATTCATAAATTTCATAATGTGGTGGAGTTCATAATTTACAGTCCATATACATACATAGTTAATAAACGATACATTGCAAATAGGAGTTTTTTCTAGATAAATATTGATAAATATTACTATAGATATAAGTTGGACACGAATGTGTCAAATATAATCAATCTGGTATTAAATTTTCGGCGACTGAAAAACCGTTTTTCATCCGCTTAACCAAGAAGAGAAGCAACGACACCTGGTGGCACACCGCCTCCAGGCCCTTGCTCAATCTCGGGCTGGTATCCATTGTCATCAGCAGTGTAGGTGACCTTGTAAGTGACTCCGTCTGGGCCCACCCAGGAGTACTGGCCCTTGACAGCTAGAAATTCGTTATCGCTACCCTGGTTTCTGATCTCTCCCTGTTGGTCGTGGCTGCTGCCATCAGAGTTCTGGTATCTAGAGATTAACAAAGAAATTAAAATACTGATCTCTATGAAAACTGAGTCAATACGTAACGCGAGCAGAGCGAGCGCCATATCATATCCATATCCACTTCCCACGACAACTGAATCAATACTTGACGCAAGAGAAGCGAGCGCAAAAGTTTCGAAAGGATAGATGTCCCCTTAAATAATAATTACAAAAAAAACATTATTTAGACAAGTCCCGGAATATCCGCATGTATGAGTATGACAGCTTTAAGCACAACAGAAAACTTACCCCCATTTGAATTTGTCAAAGCCGTAGTCGTTGTCGTAGCGAAGGATCTGCGCATCACCAGCTGAGTTCCTCTGTTGCGCGTACGCAAGCGCGACCAGGCACAGGACGATGAACTGTAATCCAATGAAATGAGGTCATCAATAAAAGATGAAACGTATCACTAACAGAATGTGATCACAAACAACCGTCTGTCTGTCTGTTTTTGCCACACTGTAAGTTGTTTACACATTATGTTGCAGCGGCGGCGGCGGGGTGGTGCACGAGTCTCCCCTGGATTTTGCATGGACTCTTGCACCTGACGCCGCCACTGCCGCTGAAATATTCAAGGGGCGGAATATTTTCACTGCACTAAAACACTTCACCTTTTTACAGGACCATTGATACTATACTAACCAGTTTCATTTTTGAGTTGATTCTTCGATGATACCAAAGGATGGAATGTCGATCCAGTTTGAATCTGAGTCTTATATCCTAAGTAGTAACTAATTTATTCGATATTTTGTAACCAGCGTTGGATTGGATCTCAATGGTTTTTCGCAGACACAGGTTTCCTAATTTTTTAGTGTTGACTTAATTTGATTAGAGAAATATTTCTGACCTTTGAACCTGAGGTCATTGTTTTACGAAATACCACAGAATATATAATAGTACTAGACATACTAAAAATTCAGGACTGCGACACACAAAATTTTAATAAATATAATTATGGTATCGTACTATCTTGTCGAACACTGCTCCTTGAGATAGGTACAGGCTATTTAAATCCTGGATTATACCTATCAGATTCGTAGTTTAAGGAGTAGAGTCGTAAATTAATGTCCAACAAAATTTAATTATCGTTACTAGAAATAGTAGGTACCTAGTTCATGTTGTGTTTCTAGTCTTTGGTTTTTATGTATTCTGCGTAGGCAAAAAAAAAATACTATAGATTTAAATATCAGCCTTAAAAACTTGTTGTAAAAGAAACTATTGTTAGCAGGAATATGATTTTTGTAATAGTGTGAATCATGACCCTTGAAAGCAACATGAGCGAGTTCTGCGTATATTATATCTTTATTAAGATTTATAAGCGGATGGTATTTGCTTCCAGAGCAGAGTACACTTTATAAACTCAAATATTAAAATCTACGTGTATTTAAAATTGCTACGTGAAATGTTAGATGGGTAACACCGGTAATACATACAGTCAATAATTAAGACCTCCTACGACAGTGGTCTTCAACCTTTTTGACCCCACGGGCCAAATTTCCTTAAAAAAAATTTTGGCGGGCCGCAATTTAACAAAAAAATATATTTACCAATAAAATATATTTATAATTATTTAAAAATTGTATTATAACACAACACTTTTAAAATTTGTTTACTTGTTACCAACAAATTAACATCCATCCGATCCATCCAACAAATATCCAAACTTTATCCAAACTATCGAATTTTACAATTTGTAGGATTTTAGTGTAGAATGAAATTCATAACTATTAGCGATATCGATGCAAAGAGAGTCAGAGAGAAGGTACTAGACTAGACTGAAAGGTTTTTAAATTTCAAAAATTCATATGACTTAAATAAAATTTGTTAGTTAAAAGTTTTGCCGCCTGACCCGCCGGGCCGCAAGCAAAGGCTCCACGGGCCGCATGCGGCCCGCGGGCCGCGGGTTGAAGACCCCTGTCCTACGATAATGATATGATAAATAAAGTTATGAAATTTATGTTATGTTTATGTGAAACTAAATAAATGATGTTCATTTGACAAAAAGTTTTATTTTCTTAAAATTATGCCAAAACTTTTACATATAATATTCTTATACAACGTGTAACATAAAGAGTATATGCATATGCATCGAGAAAGGTGTGAATCTCCCGATGAAACTGAACAACTTTCCCTAAGGAACATAGGTCGAAAAACGAAAAAAAAAATGACCTTCATACAAAATTAAAGTCGACGAACTATGCCGAGTGGGGTATCATTACATAGGTATTTTAAAATCAATTAGAGTTTTCATACATCATGTTTAGTTATGAATAATCGTTTAAGATTTATAACGATTTAAAATTTTAAAGCTCACTTTTTACTACGTAGTTGGGTTTTTTGAACTTCTTAAATTACTTATTTTATCTAATCAAAACAATATTTACAATGTTGTTATTTTATCTAATTTTTTTAATTATTACTTTTTTTATGATATTCTTATTTTATCTAAGCTTAACTATAGTGTAATACTGTATGGACCTAGACTTCGATCAAATACGCAACGTTTGGTGCAACGTGTACAAAATGCGTGCTGTCGGTTCTGCTTTGATGTTCCCCGCCGCGCCGTGGTCATGTGTCACCTTTTCTGAATGAGGTATCTGTTAAAAATGGACTCCCGTAGGCAGTTACATCTTGCCCACTTCTTGCACACTTTACATTTTCCTTAGCGAGTTTTCATTATTATATTAGATGATGTTTATTGTTAGATGTGTATTTTGGAAATAAATCAATTTTATCTATCTATCTAAAAAAACATGTTATCCAAACTGGGTCCAATCAAATGCAAACTGAGAAGTTTAAGAGGAAAGCCTCAAGGCATTTTCCAAGCTAAGGAACTCTCTTAGCTTTTTTATTATTTTACTGTAATTATGTGAAAGGGCGAGACAAGAGCACTTAGGCCCGTATTTATAATCAGCTCTCAAGAGTGACAGCGAGTTTGAGTTCGTATCAGAAATGTCATTTCAGTACAAAACGACCTGTCAAATCGATACTTAATATTGCTCTCAATCTTGAGATCGCTTTATAAATACGAGCCTTAATTTATTACTTGAATAAGTATCCCTATTAGCTCACATTAATAGGTAATATACTTATTCAGTACTATTATGTACTCTATGGTCTTATTCAAGTATTATTAAGTTATTTGTGGTAGAGTCAAGATAATAATAGGTCACATTTGATAGCTCTCAACTCGTAGTGAAAATATTATCATCATAGAAATATAAACCCTATAACTAGGGCTTTAAAGAAAATGTCAAATGTGATATACTATCTTGGATATTTTTTTTATAAATTGACAAGCTAAGACAGTGAAGGAGAAAAATAAAATAATGGATATAATTTTTCAACGATTTATTTACTAAGGTGAGCTTATTTACAGCTTTTGTACAAACATCTTACAATAATGAGAATAACTAATGTTTTAAATGACTAGGTAACAACATGTTACAGGTAGAGTTTGTTTCACACAAACAAATTTACACATTTTATTGTATAATCGTATTTTATGGCGAGGTTGGATTTCTAAATATTTTTAATTTTACATTGCGATTGTTGGCAATAATCAATATACCTAAATTCCAAACAGATAAATATAAATTCTTAAATTGTAGATAGAAGACAGGTTTAAAATCAGAGATTTACCAAAATTAATAGCCGGAGGTATAATATTCACATCCGTTGGTTTTGGTCGATTTTGTAGCGGAAGAATGCCTACCTACTTGTAGGTAATGCAGGCAGTACATAACACGAATTCACAGTTAAAATGAAATCAATCTATATCTATTGTTTTTGCTGTAGCCTCATCCACTTAACCAAGAAGAGAAGCAACCACACCTGGTGGCACAGCGCCTCCAGGCCCTTGCTCAATCTCGGGCTGGTATCCATTGTCATCAGCAGTGTAGGTGACCTTGTAAGTGACTCCGTCTGGGCCCACCCAGGAGTACTGGCCCTTGACAGCTAGAAATTCGTTATCGCTACCCTGGTTTCTGATCTCTCCCTGTTGGTCGTGGCTGCTGCCATCGGAGTTCTGGTATCTAGAGATTAACAAAGACATTAAATACTGATCTCTATGAAAACTGAGTCAATACGTAACCATATCCACTTCCCACGACAACTGAATCAATACTTTACGCAAGAGAAGCAAGCGCAAAATTTTTCAAAAGGATAGATATCCCCTTAAATAATAATTACAAAAAAAACATAATTTAGACAAGTCCCGGAATATCCGCATGTATGAGTATGACAGCTTTAAGCACAACAGAAAACTTACCCCCATCTGAATTTGTCAAAGCCGTAGTCGTTGTCGTAGCGAAGGATCTGCGCATCACCAGCTGAGTTCCTCTGTTGCGCGTACGCAAGCGCGACCAGGCACAGGACGATGAACTGTAATCCAATGAAATGAGGTCAACAATAAAAGATGAAACGTATCACTAACAGATTGTGATCACAAACAACCGTCTGTCTGTCTGTTTTTTGCCACACTGTAAGCTGTTTACACATTATGTTGCAGCGGCGGCGGCGGGGTGGTGCACGAGTCTCCCCTGGATTTTGCATGGACTCTTGCACCTGACGCCGCCGCCACTGCCGCCGAAATTTCCAAGGGGCGGAATATTTACTCTGCACTATACACACTTTCACTTTTTTACATAAACCACTGATACTAACCAGTTTCATTTTTGAGTTGGTTCTTCGTTGATACCAAAGGATGGAATGTCGAACCAGTTAGAATCTCAATCTAATATATCCTAAGAAGTAAATAATTTATTCGTTATTTTGTAATCAGCAATATGGAGGCGTTGGATCCACTCCACTAAATGTTTTTTCGTAGACAGCGATTTCCTAATTTTTCTAATCTATTATAGCTGACTCTTGAACTTGAGGCCTAGTTTCAAGTTTTTTTACCATTGTTTTACGAAACAAGTTGATACTGAATTCAGTAAAGAAGAATATGCCGAAAAGACGATAACAGGACACATATTTATCTTATGAGGTAATATAAAAATGAGTCAAACTAATTAGCGCCTTATTAAATTTGTTTTTATGAACTTAGTTTGGAACACAATTACGCACACCATATAATATACTTACAAAAATTATGATTACATTTGAAGCGAATGGTTAATTGAAATCGTGATGGAGAATATCAGAAGGGAGGATGGTTTCAAGAAAAATAAAATAACAAAAAAATATAATATATTTTGTAGCTGTAGTTATTATTGACTAGGTAACAGTGTGTTACAATCTATGGAAAAAATATAAAGCTAAATGTAAAGACGTTGTAGACGCTATCTACAGCAATTCAAAAGAAAATTAAAAATCACATTTTTAGCCAATAAGAGTAGCAGCGACAGGAGCTGGTACCGCACCACCAGGTCCTTGCTCAATCTCAGGCTGGTATCCGTTATCATCAGCTACGTAGGTCACTGTGTATTTGACTCCGTCTGGGCCCACCCAGGTGTACACCAGGCAAAATACAGATCTATCTTAAAATAACCCTCGCAACTGTGGTGGAACGACCTGTGTTTAGGTTGTTGACGCTCTGCCTACTCCAATGAGGATATAGGGGTAATTTTACATATGCATATACCTATGTTAGTAAAAATTTGAATAGGTGTAAATTCTTTGTAATAATGTACATTTTATACAGCATTCTTAATGGTGATAATGCAAAGTACGTGATGAGCGCTCCACTAGAGGCTATCTACATGGTACCCTTCACCGGTGATTTTGTCAGCACCTGCTCTCATACATCATACGTCTCATTGATGAACCAACAAAGCTATCAAAACCTATCATCATTCGTGTCAGTTCAGCAATTCTGTTTTTTTTTTAAATACTTAATACAGTTCAGTTCAGTTAATACAAAAGACACAGTTCTGCTACTTTAAGATAGAATTTCAAAATTACCAAACTTTCCATTGATGATTGAATATAAACTAAACTTTGCCCATGGTGGAATAGCTGTGTTCCTGTCAGAAAGCTTATATTAAAATATTTAAAACGGGGATTAAATGAGAACAAATTTAAATATGCAACTTTTGCAAATAATATGCCGAAACGCATAATTAACCGAAAGTACTTGCTTTTCTCATTTTGCTTACTTGCTTTACTCATTTTGACGCCGTGCTTAAGTAATTACAAGTAGTTTAATTTCCTCTCATCTCAAAGGATTTGTTTCAACACGTTCGTAAATTATTTTAATGCTAATAAAGTAAGTACAGAGTTTCAAAACTCTTGCGATATAAAGTGCTATGTATGTACATACTCGTAATTAGGTATGTAAATCATTATAACTATTGCCAAAGACACCTTGTTAAATGGGAACCTTAAATACTTTATATTTCATTCAAATTTAAATCAAATGTCTTATGATAAAATTGTCTAAAAAAAAAACAACCGCCATGAGGGTAGGCATCAAAGACTGACCACCCTCCCATCGGAGACCAGCGCTAAACAGTTTGCAGTGTTCTGTCATGGTATGTGATACTCAAGATTCTATATCTAAATTCTTTCGAATCAGTTGACCGAGAGTGTAGCCTAGGCCACCGTTATTATATAGGTACTTACTTAGAAAAAAATCACAAAGTCGTATACGCACCTAAAACTCATTTCTTGCAAACAACTTCTAAATATAAACAGTATAGATTCTAGAGAAATACCATTGCATAAAATAAAACACCTGATGCGAAAATTACAATATATCTGGTTTGTATCCTTACTCAGTTTATTTAGCTTTTGTAGGTTGTATGTACTAAACATGAGTACCTACTGCACTTTTGAAACACCTTGTTAATGCATCAATACCTATTCATTTTTGCGCAAACTCTGTCTTCACTGCAACCGAGACACGCCTAGACGTTTATTAGCTTTGGACAAAACCTTTTGACCCGTTGCCCAATATTATATGACATGCTGACATGCTTATATTATGCATGCTTAGTTAATCATAGATAGTGTGCTATTGTGTTTTGAAAAAAAAACTGTTTCGTGATATCAATAGGTGATAGCAAGTGATGAAGTATTCAATATGTATTACATTAGTATGAATGGGTCTTGTGTTTCCAAAGTATTATGTAATTAATTATACAATAAAGAATATGCTCTTGGAAAATCATGGGGTTCTTTTCTTAGAAAAGAAGTAAATAGTTAATTCTAAGTTATTGTCCAGTCCAGCTTGGGAGTGATTGGCACGATAGATTAAATTATTGTAGGTAGTACTTAATTGGCATAAAAATGCTTGGAGTTTTATTTGCAAATATTGGAATCATTTTAATTTTAAATCAAATAAATTTGATACATTAGAAATGTTAATAAAAATGAAATATTACTTTGAGTCGAAGTTAATGTAGATGCAACATTTTTTATTGAAGTCTATTGCTTAGATAAAATAATATTATTTTGTGAAGATTTTATATCTCTAGGTCTCTTTTACCAAACACTTGACTGTCACACGGCCTTAACACAGTCGACCTTCGTTTATCTTTAATCAAAATACTGGAATAATTAGACATACTTAATTATGAAGAGATCTATTCAAATTTATTCATACAGTACTATTGTTTGTAATAGAGTAGTAAAAAACCCAATTAAAAATTAAATAGGCATTTATTTGTATATCACAATTTATGCTAATGAATCAGTATATAAATATTATATACAGGTTCATAATAATATTGAGCTATTTACATAATTTATTTCCTAGGGAAGAGGGTATTTTTAACCGAGAAGGGAAGCGACAACCGCTCCTGGGACGGCGCCTCCTGGGCCTTGCTCGATGGTAGGCTGGAAGCCATTCTCGTCAGCGATGTAAGTGACGGTGTACACCACACCATCAGGACCCACCCATGTGTACTGTCCGCGGACGGAAATGGCCTCATTTTCAGTACCCTGGTTCTTCAGCTGGCCTTGCTCTTCGTGCTTGCTACCGTCTGATAGCTCGTACCTGCGGAAATTAGATCATTTTAATGTCCTATCACTAAGAAAGTTCCAGTATGTTTGATGAGGTAATGCTTACGCGAAGTTGTAGCCGTCAGGACTGCCGTTGTCGACGTCGTACCGCAGGATTTGCACATCCTGAGGGTTGAGTTGGGGTGCGGCAGACGCCACAGCGACCAGAGCGAGCACCACGAACTGAAACAGCAAACAAACATTGCAATCCAGGGGCACTGAACACGACACTTCACTTCACATTGTCACTGCACTGTACTGACCAGTTTCATTTTTTTGCTATTGTTGAGACGACCGTCTTCCTCAAAGTACACTTAGTGTGTGGGATGATTACGTGTCTGTACCTTCCTCTTATATGTACAAGCGGTTTGGTGTCTTCTAATGCCTGGTTGCAACATTCTCTGGAGCTTCTCGTAAAGCTCCGGTGCAGCGCTGTCACGACGTCGCGCCGCGCCGGCTGCGCACACGCACGCTTCACTTCATACACCCATACACTCACAATTGGATTGCACGCAATTTTTATTAAGTAATAATTTAAGTATAAATGTCAATGTTAATATGGATTTCAAAAGGCTATAATTTTCTCTTCTGCATGAAGCACAATACGTCGTTATCAAACATTTACCAGTCAATGTAATTTATTTGTGTGCAATATGACAAATGTGCTAGCATCGGGCGATATTGCTGTCTTATTATATTAGTTAATAGATGGATGTATTGTATTGTGTTGGATAATTTGAGGCTGCAGATGAAAGAGTTTTCAATTAGTGTAGCAACGCGAACCTGCCGCGATGTTACAACGGTCTGAGTATGACCTGTTGCTTTTCGCACGGAAACACCGAATTGTCTTTTATTCCCTAGTGTCTTGTAGAATGAATGAGAATTTCTTAACATGACCGAGTTGATCTACTGCCGCAAGTGTAATACATGCTAATTAATGTATTAACAACATCTTTTAGCGTAATAACAAACAGGTACTGTTTCATAAAATAAACACCTAGATCTTTTACGAGGTACATCAAATAGTCAATCACAAGTACATATTTTTCAAATCTGGTAAATTTGAGAAGTATTTTAAAATAATTTGTATGAGTATTGCTGTCGTGATTGATGGGTTGTCGTTGTCGGCCATTTCTTTCGTTGGGTCACACCAAAACCCTCGGGTCTCTGACTTTTATCGTAGCGACTTGAAATGAAACTCACATTACACGAAGAAGAATATGGTATTCCCGAAAAGAAAAGCTGATGGGTACGCTTTTTGTTCTGTTCTGTATGGAAGCACCTAAATAAATTTTTCGGTTTTCGTCATATCAAAAATCTACTTAACTAAGAATGAAGGAATTTCATAAATACCAGAGAATAAACATTTTGAAAGAACACTGCAAATACTTTTTATTACCGTAGTAATCGCTCTTTCTCAAAGCATTTACGCGGAACTTTTTACAAAACATTTTTACGCAAACCGTCCTATTGAGGAGTTTCATGAGTCATGTCATGAGATGGAAGACATCAATAGGGTGGAGCAGATAGAGACAAAGCTTGAGCAATGTGTAAGAACTCTCTATTTGGCCGGTCCATTCATGTGAGTACCTTAAGACATGCGAACTGTCAACAGGGTGGATTATTAATAGTCCTTAGCGGGAACGACCGGTGAATCTAGGTGAACTGGTCATGATTGACAGATGGTATACGTGCGGATATGATTGTCTTTCTTTGTGACATAATATTATGCAACAAAGTCCTCCTGACGGCAATTTTAATTTAAAAACGCGTTGTACAGCTATCTAGGTGTTTCCTGTACCTAGAAAATTCTACATTAAAAATGACGATAACTTAAACACGTATTTTTAAATTGCATGTTTTGTTAACTACTCTATACCAGCAGTCGCTAAAATATTAGTTATAATGGAAAATCTTGGACAGTTATTTAAATTACAACTTAAGTGCAATTTATTTTATAACTTGTATTAAAATTACAACATCCTAATATTTTGATGCGTCGGTTTGGATGCAAGGACGTTGTTGAGAGTAAATATAGTGATGATAGGTGAATTAAACGTTGTAAAGTATTGCACCGTAGGAGTTGCAGATTCGCATCCTCTTAACATAGTAATTAACTCGATATTTCATATGATATGAACTGTGGTTTCCTTTCTAATAAAATATCATAAAAATATGAGTCTTAATCAATCAAATTACAATATACCTCTATGACAAGTGTCAACACACCCATATCTATGGTACAAAGTAAGTAGGATAGTTGAAGTTGCGTATAAACTTGACATTTCTAACAATAGAAATATAATGGTTCAATTTTATATGCATCACTACTGTATCGTAAATTAATTTGCAGTCTCCATACCAATAATCATCTGCTTAGCTCGCATTTTATTACGCTGACCTTTTTAAAAGAATCGATGTAGATACCCTTTCAATAATTGTTCCCTATACTAAACACGCTAAGATGAAGTTAGGCTACCAAATATGGAAGCTAAGTATGTGATAATGGTGTGTATACAGCAAAGTACAACATTCTTGTAAGGTTGTGGGAACATCAATCCGTAGAAGCGTCGGCCTTTGGCTATTCCAATTGGAGGATGGTATGCCGAAGATGAGCCACTTGATTACTGTTTACAACAAAAATTACTCCTGCGCTTAAAGTAATAAAGTCTATGTTGCAGAAAACGTTATGATGTGTATTAATAAGTGTACAGACCACAACGTTAAGTCAATAATCATGTCGAAAAGGCCAAGGTTTTACATTTTGCGCTGAATAATTTGTGGCCAATTGGTTTTTGATGGGTGTTTTAGATGAAGTTTCTTCATAACTAGTACGTGAGAGAATTATAATTTTATAAAAACATAATACAGTGTTTATAATTTAGCATTTAACTTACAATTTAATATTTATCAGAATTCTTATTCTGAGAGTTAATGAATACCCACAAGAATTGTAGAATTGCATAGAGTTAACATCACAATGTGCTAATAGAAATAGTCTCATTCAAATATAAATAATGCAATAATTTGCTTATCAAATTGAGCGGTTAACTATGTGAAGATGCATTCGGTAGTGTTTGGTCTCCCAACCGTTCTGGTCTGGTTGCGTCACGGTGTGTTGAACCGGAGGCGATTGCCACCACAGAAGTAAATATAGGGTGTTAAGGCAGCATGTCACTACAGCGATACACATTACAATCTAAAATTGCCCTAATTTTTTGTCAAACGTGGCGAAGTTTTACGTTCTGCCTACCCCGTAAGTAAGGGATAGAGGCGTGACTTTTTGTTTGTATGTAAGAGAAACAGGTTGCTCAGGGAACGAAACTGAACAACTTTCACAAAGAAGTTGTTTCAGAAAAAGAAAAAATAAACCCTATAAAAAATTATCACATCAATCAGACACATTTGTAAGGGCGATATTTTTTTTTTTATTTATTGAAAGGATTTTTTCGTAAAAGCTGTTCAGTTTCTTTGACTGAGCTAAGTGCTAACCCTATCAGTTAGTTGGAAGCTGTTATTTACACGCTGTATATCGCTATACTATCGATTGCCACTGCGCTGCGCCCGCACAGAAGAGATGCGCCGATGACCTCCGACTCACTCACTTTCCTTGCTGTCCACATTTAGGTCACGCCAGCTATTGGATGACCTAGACTCCGCGCTAAAACTGTTTAAATGGTTGTTAACTCTCGCCTACATCAAGAGGTGTAATGCTGGTATTGATGTGACCTTCAATCTTCGTGATCGATACTAAGTGAATTTAGAAAAAAAAACTCTTAAAAAATTTGAAGAATAAAACGCTCTGGCCACCTTCAGTTACTGGCCACTTTCAGCAAATTGTCACTATTTTCTTCCATCGTATTTGGTGTAGGTACTTAATTGTACTTTCAGTGGAACTCTTGTTTTTGACCAATTAAACTAGCGGTTTCACCTGCTAAATGGTTTTCCCCGTAGAAATAAAGATTTTCGACGGTGAAAAGTAGCCTTGGTCCTATTCCAGGACCTAACCTATATGTGTGCCAAGACTGCAAGTTTCATTCCGTTCCGTCCAGTGGTTGAAGCGTGATTGAGTAACAAACATCCAAAAATCCAAACTTTCGCATTTATAATTATGATATAGTTTATAGTAGGATTAATCTGATATTGCAATGATCCTATCACATCTACTAATGCTACACCATAAAAGTCTTCTTGTGTTTGATAATCCTTTATTTTAGGCCGAAGTTCACGCACCTATTGGCTGTCATATAAATAATTCACAAAAGTAGTACAAGGTTATTTGACATCACATAACACAACGGTCAGCGGCGGTCAGATACCCGTGGTTACATCACTTTGAGTGTCAATTTGGTTATCACACGAATTAACTAAAATAAATCTGAACTTGTATACATTTTTATCATGAGATAAACGACTGATTTAATTATATGAAATACTTAAGGAAAATCTATAGATAGTATTAGTCGTGATGTGAAAGACCGTCTGCTCTAAAATCCTTCTTGAAACAAACCCTAACCGAGAGCAATAAAATAAGTTGTTAATTTTTAGATTTTTTTGGTTTCTCATAACAATTAAATGTATTTTTTATTAAATCGTTTAGCTAAGTCGTATGTTAACTGAATTGACACCATTGAAAACTAACTTCTCATCTTATGTTTGCATTATAACAAGCCGTTGGCGAGTGTCAATCACATGTTAATTAAGGTGTGACAATTATGAATACCGTTAAAAGATGTGCGAATTTTACACAACATTTTTTGCTATCATCGTAATTTTTATCACCAGCGATTTGGTCAAACTTTGACCGTGACACTAAAATAAATGAAGAATCCAATACCCTATCTAGAATCTTCAATTTTAGTATCAATAAAACGTTATTGCACTATATTAGGTTTTAAAAAAACATCATCTCACCTACAACGCCCTCAAGGCTGTGAGGGATATCTTTATTTATCGAGGTGGCATTGCATCTAGATCCAGAACAGATATTTATGTTCATATTACAAATACCTGCAATCAAACTCAGGGAGACTCTCTGTGCAGCAGAGCAAGCAGATACTTGTCCAACTTTACCTATTGTACATACATACATATAATCACGCCTTTATCCCTAATGAGGTAAGCAGAGCAAAAACGACCTAAACAAAGTTTTGAGGGTTTTTACAGATAATTGCGTATATTGCTACAGTGACGGGTTGTCAGCCCATCGCCTAAATTGCAATACACAGAAACCCTCGAATCCCTTCTTCTTCTTCTTTGCGTGTCGCGACGAATCAAATTCTCTCAGCCCAAAAAGTTGCCACACAGATTGCGTTTGGAGTGGCTGCCCAGAGATCTTCTAACGTGCAGGTGTCGGGGCACGCAGGGCAATTCAGGAGGTGAGTCATGCTCTGTGGGACAGCACCACAAAGGCACTGTTCGGAGTCACTGTAGCCCCACCGACACAGATTTTCCTTGCTGCGACCAACCTGCGTAACTTAACTGCGTAATTTTTAACTCGAATCCCTTAGCTGGTTTTAACAGCTTGCCCGGGAGGAGATGCAGCTGGCACATTCTATGTTTTTCTACCACTCCCAGTCCAGCATAGAAGAAACCTATTGTAAGTGTGGATTAGCAATAGTTAATTGGATAGAGGTAACAATAGAGTTTGTGTGTATCGAGTTTATCACGTACATGTCATTTTAATGTTACCTCACATAGGAATTTATACGCAATGACCAACGCCCTTATAAGCTTTGGGAACAATTGCGGCCGACTGTGATGCTATCAGATCACAGAAAGATTCAGATAGTCCCATTTGCGTCCGGGTGAAATCATAACGAACTGTTATATAAAAGCTATCGTGGCCATTGTGTTGATATCGACAAGGCGTGATCAATAAATATTAAATACGCAGGCAAACATTACAAATGATGGGCGTTGAGTGGTTGAACAATGTGTTTACTGTGTCAATATTGAGCTAACACAAGAACAATGTTTATTGTTACATCCTCTTTTCGTGAGCAGTAAGTTACAGTAATCGGTAATTAAAATTTTATCTATGTGCGCGCGTTGATGTCTTTTCTATGAACTTTATGGTTTTTTATATGAGAGTTATCGTTTTGAATCGACATAGTTTTATATTTTATTTTGAGTTTATGGTTTATTGCTTTCATGGAAAACGGATCTAGAGATTTTATGTTCATTGTTATTTTTTATTATTTGTGTTTATCCGAATCCATTTATATTATAAATGCGAAAGACTGTCTGATAGTTATTCCTTATGCGAAAACGGCTGAACAGATTTTGATTAAAGGCAAGATGATACCTGGATTGTTTTCAATATTTATTTTTCTAAGAAACTGTGCGATAGCATCTCCTAAAACGAGGATACAACCCTGTCGAGTTCATCTTCAGTGAAACACATCAGCATGAAGCAGTAGACCCTGCGGCTGTCCATGTGGCTCTCCAGCTGTGCTGAGTAGTAGTAGCTATCCTCCTCGGGGGAATACCGCTCGTGGTCTATTCTACACACCTGTAGGACACATTCACATCACACTAAGTTTTTTATGTTATGTGGAATTTATGCTAATTTATTAAACCTGCATAGTATAGTTTGGAATATTCTAGGTTGATCTTGCCGATAAATTGAGTGTATAAACGACGATTATAATTTTGCATATTTTTTTGTATCCTAGTAAAATGTCCTGTCATTTGCTCTAAGTACCTAAATATTGTCTTCACATTTCTACAATGGTTTTAAAATGCATACGAGTCCTAAATTTTATTTTTCTTTAGTTACTTTTACTGAGTAAAAATATCTCTTAAAAATTTCGTAGTGATATTAATTTAGACTCGTATGCCATAGGGGTGCTATTCGGGGTGTTTTGTCATCTTATGCCATTTTATTCATTCATAACGTGTGAATCATGATCATACGGTATGTTCGAAGTTCAAAATGTTCACGTAGGCTTTTAAAGGGTTGATCACCTTCACTAATCGGAAATTGGTAAATCAATCAAATTCTTATTTAACGTAATAAAACCGGCTAACTAACTATGACACAAACTAGAACGAAATTGATCAATTACATACTTGAATTCCTGTGTTCATGAATGAATGGAATATTTTATGATACTCTATGCTAAGTGATTCAATTTATGTTTCTTATGCAGTAGTTAAATTAATATGATGGTGGTTATTATTATATTTGTGAAGAGTTGGCTCCTGGCTCTTATCTACATTAGTCGACGATGGTGCGTGCTCACATAGAAGTTCTACAGAAATTTCTACATTTATTATAGCTTTTCATAAATCTTCCTACTGGTATTTAATCTCATTGTACCATCGTCACAATCCTACCAACTCTACTTAAATGCCCCATCAAATCAAAACTGTAGAAATAAACCTACGTAAACAGACCTTAAAAATATGGTGTCCTAGCAAAATATAAATGGTCGTATTTTGTACCTGATATCTGATAAAATATCAAAGGATCGTTTTGCAATGGCTTGTAAGCGAGCGTGATAGAGCATCTTTAATCTCCGTAATCTCGTTTGCATAAATCATAGGCCCGTATTTATAATCAGCTCTCAAGAGTGACAGCGAGTTAGAGTTCGTATCACAAATGTCACTTTAGTACAAAACGACCTGTCAAATCCATACTTAATATCGCTCTCAAACTTGAGATCGCTTTATAAATACGGGCCATAGATACTGTTACCTTTTTTCCCTGTTCGATAAAACAAGCTAGCTCCTCGAAGTGGCTGTTCAGCCTGGTCTTTGGATATTTGAAGTAGTGTTTTAGTTCGTTGTACCGACCAAGGTGCTGGAAACAATTTAATAGTTTTTATAATGAATGCAGTTCTTAAAAATATGTCATCCATATAAGTCCTCTACTGGACATGGGCCTTCCTCAATTAGAAGGTGGTCAGTGGATTGACGAGTGCACTACGAAATGTTAAATGTACATTATATAGGCCCGTATTTATAAAGCGATCTCAAGATTGAAAGCAATATTAAGTATGGATTTGACAGCCCGTTTTGTACTAAAATGACATTTCTGATACGAACTCAAAGTAGCTGTCACTCTTGAGAGCTGATTATAAATACGGGCCATAGAACGCTACTGCCTCTTTTCTGGATGTATCCCATTAGGCGGCTTTAACGACACCAATATGGGTATTTGTGAAGTGATGTCATTTTGACCCAGCTCCACACTGTTAAAAAAAATGCAAATAATTACTTCAGGATCCAAAGAACCAGTTCTTCTTATAGTATCTTGCGGAAATTCATTAGGAAATAGTCTTCGTAACTCAATATCTTCGCTGAAATCAAAATTAACTTGAACTATGACCTCTGTGGGACTAAACCCATGATGCATATTTATTTGATCAATGTCGAAACTTACTACGTATATATTGCCGCAATACTTAGCCGGAATAGACCGAGCAGCTGTAACATAAAGGTGCCAGATAAAGACGGTTTTTCGAGTCAACGAACGACCCGATGCACCCTGGTGTCAGAGTTTTTAAACCAACTATTAGTAATAGGCTTTTGATATAGTTTGTGTGACGACCACTATCAATAACAGTGACTGAGACCGACGGTATCACGTGTCTTCCGAATCACAGAATCTTTTTTCTTACAGAAAATCAGGTGATTTAGCCTGCAAATTCTTAATTAAACTGGAAAAAATCGCAAAATAGATAAATTGAAAATTATTAATCGGAATATAACCCACGACTTCCAGATCAAGAGCCCATGGGCTCAGACCAATAGACCACGGAGGTAGTAAATAGTGTTATCTTTGAATGCTTAGACATTTGCATCAGACGGTTCTCTGAGACTAATGGAACTCACCACGTACGCTGACAGACAGCCAGCAATTTTCCACATTATCAATGATATTTTAGAAACACCAGCAGTACGAATTTTATGCACAAACGCATGCCCTATTGCAAAACACAGCGAAGCTATAAAAGAAACTGTGGTATATTTTATGATAAATAACTTGCATAACCATAAAGGACGATTGCTATATGCCTACCTCAGTATTTATAGCCTAGACTACGTTGAATGTCTCGTTTATTCATTGATGTAAATTTTATTTTTTTATCTAAGCCTAAAAATTTAGAAAACCGCATAAATAAATTATTTTAACATCTGTTAAATATTGTAAAATTCGTGTCTACAGGGTTAATAAGGTTGTTAATAAACGGTTTTTTATTCTATAAATATGAAAGAAAGAAAATAATAACTTCGTCCCGGGCCACGCGACCTCGGGCAGGATTCCAATCTGCGCCTCTGGATTGCCGGTCCATTGCTCTACCTATTACTATAGTCTTTCTTATGTACACGTCATAGCGACGTTATTTTTATTATTTTATTATTAGATTTTTATGCTGTTTCTCGCATGCATAACTGTCATCAAGTGGACCTATGCTTTACCACAAGACATTTACAAGCAAATTAAAATTGAAATGAAAGCCATGAAATAATGTTAAAATTTTATTTATATCTATCAAACAATCCGTCTATCATTGAACCTGGTATCTTGGTACTGAGGTTGGTAGCCATTCCTGTCAGCAACATAGCGCACTATGTGTTGTCTTCCAGAAGGGTCTATGTATCCGTATTCGCCTCGTACCACGAGACCTTCGTCCTCCAAGCTATTAGAGACCAAGCCACCGTCTTCTTTTCTGTATGTCCCGTCCGACGTTTCAAATCTGTCAACAAGATAGTATGTGCATTTTTTATGAACTAATGTATTGGCTAAGTTAAGTCACCTTTGAACACATGTGACATCTAACCTTTTCAACTTCACGTCAAATAATTTGTCTGTCTCCTTTTAAACACCCATCTATTTATTTTATATTAAGCTCTACGCTCCTGTAAGAAATGCAGACAATTATTTATATAATTCAAAGAATACTTTGAATAGATAAATAATTTATTTTATTGAACAGTTTATTGTTCACAGAAACATACACAGAACAATTACATAAGGAATCAAGACACAACTGGTACTGCTTATTTCTAAGATGAAATGTTTTACAGCCGACCTAAATAATTTTTTGCTGTTCTCTTATTATTTTTGTAGCTTTTTTTTATTGAACTTCGTTAAACTCGTATTATTATGTCGTCGGTGTTGAAAAGGTTAAAGAAACAAATGATACCGTTCGATAATTTACGTCATTTATATTGATGAGATAGAGATCTGCATTCCGTTCAGATAATAATTATGCGTCGAATATAATCAATCATACTTCCAATAGAATTCTTACTAGATGTATGGACTAAGATTTTATTTAGCAAGGCAGAATTAGCTTTTTGTTTGACTCTATGCACAGAAAATCTGAGACAGATATTTACTGACACACATTTTTGGTTCTGTATAATTATCTTATTATATTAACTAAATTAAACTATTATAAAACATTTAAGTTGTTTCATACTTACTCAAAACTATATCCGTCGAGCCCATTGTAATTGTATACTAATTTGTTTATCTTAGCTTCAAGGGTGCCTTCAGCAGGGCAGCATAGTCCGAAGATGACAGCCGCGACCGCAAGAAGATGGCTCGCTCTTACCTACGCAACACAAATTATATGTCAAGGTCATTAAAACATACAATCACGCTTGTTTCCCTCATGGGTTAGGCAGAGTTTAAAAAGCTTTCCCAAAACCACTTCCGCCATGTCTGACACTGATAATACACATAAGCTCTTGAATTCCGCTATTGAGTTATACAATATGCCTGGGGGAAAAAGTAGCTGGTACATTCTATGTTGTTTTCCAAGATATTCAAGTAACTTAAAAAGACGACTCGCTCTTACCTAAGAAACCACACATGATATGTCAAGGCCCCGCGGTCATCAGAACCGGCGTAATAATGTGAAATTTATTGAATAAAACCTGTTTTGGATTGTTAGCTGAGAGGTTACTGTGTTTTGGTTTAAGTTAGTAGCATTGTTTTAGAACTCTCAATATTTTAGGTTAGTTAGAAGAATTAGAATTAGCAAAAAGCAACATAATAATGTACCTACCAAAACAACTTATTCAATTTTAAAGATAAGTGCACTTATCTTCATTTTGATTCAAATATTTGATTTCATGGAATCCAATAAATTGACTTAAGATTATATGCGATTATTTCTTTGATAATGTTTTTCAAATTAAAATAACATCTTATTAAAATTTAGTTACAATTTTAAGGTCATACCACGATACTTGGGTTTAATTAACTTATTCTCAAAGTATTTATTTACTTTTGTTATTTATTTCCTGTTTTAGATTCCGGGTTCCCATACAAATCTGACAGCTTTGACATTCACACAACACGCACGATTGAAGATGTACAAACTTCGATTCAAAGAATGCACTTGATGACTTATTGCTATTTTAATATGACACTGACATTAAACATTTAAAAAATCATCAGTTATTACCTATGATGACCTTATAGTGACCTTTGAACTTTGAAAACATTTGTGTTTAATGTTAATAAATGTGAATTATTGGGGTATGTACTGTGTATCTATAATCTAACTAAAGGCTAAGGTAAAGATGTGTGTATGTAAATAAATTCTTGAACGATATTTACAAGGCTGTGTCCATTAACGCGACATGGTACTAAGTATTTTTATTAAAAGCTTATTAAAATTCAGCAAAAATAAGAAGAACAAATTTAGACTTAAAATTAAAATCAAGTAACGAAGTTTCTTGAGTGGCCGGTTTATAATGCCGTATAGTATAGCGATAGAATAGAAGTATAAAGTGTTTCATCTACACTTAAGAACTTGATACAAGAAGTTGGTCAAACTGAGACAGAGGATTTTGTCATTTGTCACAATGATTTTGGTAGCGACAAGGGTGATCCCACCTACGAAAGAAGTTTACTAGGTATGATGGTCTTAGCTGATTAAGTGGTTCTGTATGGGATTACCAAAGGTTTCCACAAGTTTCGACCAAGTGAAGGGTCGTTCTGTTTCATGGGGAGTTTTAAGAGATTGAGTCGATAAGTTGTCAAACTTTTTCAACTTCTTGATTGTGTCTGGCGAAACACGTGTGTGCTAGACGTCTGTCTAGCGGGTTTAATATATTGCACAGCAACGATTGTGTTAGTTAATTCCTATCTCGTTAGATTTATGCTATTTTGTTTTGGCTCAACATTATTTTAGTGGTTTTTAGAAACAGGTTGGACTCACCATGATGTTTGTCCTTGTATTACCACGGTGTGAGGGCAAGTGGTCGGTGTCACGGGTGCTGCCCACACCTTATATCCAGTTCTTCAAGAATGCCATGTCTAGACCTCATTCCTCCGCAAATAATGTGCCGCCAAGGACCCGTCGTGTCAATGACATTGACGTCATCCCTCGTCTAAGTGGGCGAACCTTATCTGATACAAGCTGTCACATGTCTTGGTTGGACTGATTTAGCTTACTCTGACTTTTTCCTTAATTTCTTTATAACCCATCTACAATTTTATCGATGCTAATAGTTCGATGCGATGGAAAAATAATGTATTACTCCTTTTTTAAATATTTTGTAAGAGAGAAACGTGATTTAAAATACATGTGCGTAAATTTTATTTCAATCCAGCAAGATAAAACAAAAAGAGTCATAAACTGACTCTTGGAAGGAGCTTTCTATTGCAAAGGATTAAGAAAACGAAGCACAAATACTCTTTAGTGACATACAACATCTCGTTTCGGAACCACATTCTGTAGTTAAAATGTTTAAATTTAGCAGTATAAACAGTTTTGAAGTCCACAACAATAACATTTCTCGTATTTTGCTATCATCATCTTCCTAGCCTTTTTCCCGTATTTCACGGGGTTGGTTACCTAGGACTAAAACTCTACCAAAACTTTCAGAAAAAGAAAATAACTGAGTATTTAACTCAAAATAATACGTCTGAATTAAGTTTCTGAACGCTTTTTATTTATTATAATAATCGCTGCGATGTAGAGTTTCAAAACAGAAGGTCTCTCGTAATTTAAAAGTGTTCAGTTCTGTACAAGTCATTTTGCATCTCAAGTGGTAAGTGAAACATTTTCCACTGAATTTAGACGGCAATTTTGCATTGTGTGGTGGTAATAATTTCCAACTTAACCAAGTAGTGAAGCTACGGCAGCAGGTGGAAGGGCAGCAACAATAACCTCTGGCTCTGGTATAAGTAAAGGCTGAAATTTAGAGAAAACGCTACGTGATTTTGTATCAAAATACTTAAAAAAAACAGTTTATTTTAAGTAGTTTGCTTAAACATTTTAACAAAAGGGTGTCTAGTTCATCCATTACTCAAATTTTTTTAAATGATAAATATTGAGTGCCATATCATAATTAACTAAGCACATTGTCAACGAAGATGTGTCTATCACGAGTACACGAGTACTCTTTATTTACTTACCGGCTGCGAAGTTATAGATATTTCTCTCTGATCTACTATCCTGGGATGGTACCCAGTGTTGTCCGCGTAATACTCTACACGTTGCATCTTCCCAGTTGGGTCTATGTACGAGTAGTGTCCTTTTACTACGTAGTTATCTTCCCCTTCGAATTTACCACTCTCTTCTCTTTCAATACCATCTGACTGCATGAATCTGAAATAAAGAAAAAAAATACCTCCATTACATACCGGGTGTAAGGGACAGCGTACCGAAAACTGAAAGGGGTTGCTCAGTCAATGATACTGAACAACTATCAGCAGGAAAATCCTTTAGAAAATTAAAAAAAGGCTTTCCCATACAAATTGTGTGATCGAGGTGGCCGTTTTGAATGAAAAAAAATCATGTCTTTAAAGGATTTCCTATTGATAGTTGTTCAGTTTCGTTGACTGAGCAACACCTTTCAGTTTACACTCGGTATAGGAAGGTACTAAGCATAAAAATAAACCTTGACCGCGAAAAATGTATATATAGGCATTTAGCTTACCTAAAACTGTATTCGCCATTCCCAACATTTTCATTGTTATACTCCGTTATAACTGCTTCGTTCTCTGCAGCACGAACATTTATTAGGACGTTTAGTAACACCATTAAACGAATCAAAATGCTTGTTAACTGCTGTAAAATGAAAATAAAAATCATAATTATGTCTTCTACCTATATTCATACAAAATCAGCCTAAAAATGAGGCAAAGGTTAATAGTTATTGTATTTTATTGTTATTGTTATAAAGGTTGGACCTTGAAATATTATAATATTTAATAATTAGTTATTCATAACAGGCAGTTATATTATTGCATAAGTTTTGTGCACCCAGAATACCTTGGTAACATTAATTTCACTATTTTGAATGGTAAGGGTCCGAAAAAATATATTTATGAACACCTCTATTCAGCTATTCTAAACTATTGAAAAGATAGTCCTGTTGCTACATCAAATTATAATTTATAAAGTTGTAAGATACTGACAGGACTGATATTAAATCGTTAAGAAACATTTTTGCTCAAATATACATAAATATCTATGCATAGAAAATTAATTTAACAAAATGTACTCACGTTATTCATATTAATTTTGAATGAAAACAAACACTCTGGGGCACCTCTTGATATTGACTGCATTACCATGTTTTTGTAAAACTTAAATCAGGAACTTAAGTGTTTTCTGATAATATGTAGGCACGTAAGGGTCATTATAGGCCGAAGAAGGACGACTACATTATAACCAGTATGCAATATGATGCAATCAAATGTATTAGAGCTTCATAATCAAATTTTTAGAAAATTTACTAATTTGATTCATATTTAGACCCAATCCTATCTTCTGCTTCCTAGCGTTTTCCCGGGTTAGTGCTTTAGGGTCTGCTTTTCGGCTTAATCCACTCCACTTTTCTTTCTGGTATAAGATCGTTATTGGTAGATATTTATAAATTATTTTTAAATTTAAAGATTTTCAAGAGTCACTTTGGGTGCTTCAGTCGCAGAAGTAAGTAAGAGAAAGTAAATTCAAAGTTTTTATTGGATAATCTTAAACTATTTACAAGATCAGTTGGTAGGTCATTGTCATTTTTATCCCAATAATGATGCCACTGCTGCTCCAGGAAGACTGATAGTAAATGGTGCCTGAAAAAGATAATTAGCACATAGTAAAAAAACATTAAAACTTATACAGCAATATTCAATCATAACTTTCCTAAAAACCAACTGTACTTAATTCGATCTGATCGTATACAATTGTTATGTTTCATGAATAGCAGATAGTTTATTGTAGAATCACTTTATTTCTACTTAGTATGAAATAAAATTGAATAAAATATATTACAGTGACCAAACACGCTAACTGAAAAATGATTTAAAAAGGAAAATTTATTTATCCACATCTAAAAAAAACATAAACTTACATAATCAGTTTGGGTCGGAACTATGTGGAAGCCATCTTTATCGGCGGTGTAGTAGACTGTAACTGGAAAGCCACTTTCGTCAATATACTTGTAGTTACCCCGAACTTCGATATGCTCATCGTCCTGACCACGGTTCACGACCGTCCCTGTCTCCTCTCGAGATAAACCGTTTGAAGTCTCGAAGCTGAAAAAAAGACATAAGTACGAGTTTAAAGAGTGAACAGATATAGTCATTATAATCTTTACCAATAATAATCATAAACATTGTGAAATTTGCTATATCAATATATGAAATCAATCATTTTCACATGTGAGATATCAACTTCGCTCATTGTTATTTAATGAAAACAAGACATCTTGTAGAATGAAAATCTATAAATACACGAAAACTCTCGGTTAGAGAGCAGCGACATGGATTGGTTCGTGAGTTCAAATCCCACTCATTATTAGATTTCATCATCATCATCATCAGCCACAACAGTTCACTGCTGGACATAGGCCTATGCCATACTCACCACGCTTGGCAGACGGGTTGGTGAGCGCAGTAGAAGTTTACCATTCACAGGGAACGCTGCTGCTCATACCCTGGATTTATCCCTTAGCCGCCTTTTACGACACCCGCAGGAAGTTATGGGGTGATGCTATTCTTACCAAACACCACACAGGGAATTATTAGATTAGTTAGATTAGATTTGTTAGTTTGAAATACCTGAAATGGTAGTTTCCTGTTCCATCGTTGTCATTCTCATATCGGATGATCTTTGCTTGAATGTCTTCGGGCGAGGGCAGAGCGGTAGCCACTGCCACCAGCACCAATATCACCAATTTACGCGACATCGGTAACTTCAAAGTAACACAAAGCTATAATATATAGTATGATGAGGAGAAAGGTACATAAGACCGCTCGTAACGGATGAAGGTTTCTCTGAAAATAATTTATGGATTTACATGAAATTTCGTCTAACTATGCAAGTTAGCAACCTGCACATGTGTACCAAATTTCATGAAAATTCGATTAATTATATTCAGAAAAAACGTCATCCGTTTCGAACGACCTTCTGTACCTGATTCCTTGGCTGTGCGTACTATCGCAGGACTAGCAATATTTTTTGACGTAATGTCTTTTATTAATGTGAGATTTGAAAAAACTACCAAAATTTTGTCGCACCTTCTTACGTCACATATAAAAATAGGAACTGTACTTTTAATAACAAATTTCGCTTACTTTAAGGATTCGATGAGTATTATTATGCTAAAAACGTGTCACACAGCTTTGCTGGTCAAAGCCAATGCAATGTCTGGGGTCGTGAGGTGCACGGCCACAACCGATATCCGGAAAAACTCCTTTTTTTATGGGTATTATTAACTTTGTTGATAAGTCGGTTTCAAATTACTATTTTTTTGTTTTTTTGATCCCTTTTAATTAAGACTGGTTGTTCTCTTCTAGACTTTAAACTGCATAAAAAAAATGTAGAGAAATAATTGAGTTACGGAATTTTTAGGTAACCTAATACATCAGTGTATGCTCCTAGTGAGCAAAAATTACACTAAGCTGTTGCCTGATTTCTGCAGTACACACCAACATCATTATTTTATGCGTCTTCATGTTTTATTGTATGTTTTTTTTTTTTTTGTAATTTTGTAGTTGTGTTTTGTGAAAATAAATGTATGATCTATCTATCTATCTTTTGTACGACTTTTCATACCAGGGTGGTTGTGTATAATACGCTTTCTAGTTCGACTACCAATATTTCCTAAACCGAAGGAGAACAAATTCGCAAATTATAGAAAAAAGTGGTAAAAAATTGCAGAAGTTCTAAGTATTTTCTACCACTTCAAAATGTGTGAAAACTGTTATAGTCGTGCTGTGGAGTACACTCCAAAATTTCATTGACGTCTAAATAAATAGGTGTACTTAGTTATTCTACTTTAAAAAAAATGTATATTAGTATTGGTCAATATTTATGTCGAGTAGACAAATCTTTATTAGTTGTTTTCCAATAGAAATTCGCTAATAAATAAAATTATGGTAATGAGGGACAACTTTTATAATCTTTATCGAGTTTGTCTCATAAATAATAGATAACCTTTTACCTCATTTAGCCAAGGCCGGTCACAGATGGATTAATAAATTTAATTTAATGCTTTATTTTATATAGACTCTGTCTTAATCTTTTCAGCCTGAAAAATATTATCTCCCTAGCCTTATCTCGTATATCACTGACATAAATTTATTTCACAATGTTAAGATATGACGAAATAAAGTTTGAAACACTAGATAGTTGCAAAATTGCTAAATATGACTCCATGTATGCCACGTGGTTGTTTCGGTAATTTACATAGAGTTGAAAAAAGGAGGAGTTTTATGTATTATGCTAATCGCCTGTGTTTCCCTTTTTCTTGTTCAGAAGAGTATAAGAATTTAATAAATTCAGTCTTAATCACTTATACGATACCTACGCTACGTAATAATTTAGAAAACATTTAATCTAGGTACTGTTGTTGTGCTTTTATTTTTTAACTTTAGAAATAAAACAAGTTTTATCCAACTTAAAACAATCAACTTCATGTCTCAGTTGTACTTTAACCACATTTTCTTAAAAATATTTACATCGGGGCCCATCACATATTTTCTTACATCCATGTTCACCTGCCTAGTTCTGTCATCGGTCGCGATTAAGGTATTGTTCAGATCATTATGTAACCAAGATCGGAGCGAAGTAATTAACTAGCCATGATCGCATACACCGTATCTAATTAACGTCTATCAGACTGTCTCAAGCAACAGTTCGTCCTATAAATGGCACACACTTACCCAATTTCTTGTAATAGAGGTGACCTTTTCAAGTTTAGTGATTGATACAACTGTTTGATGCAAAGGTCTATTCAAGATGACTTGCAGTGCAATATTGTTTGACCGCTACATCAATACATGTAAGTGATAATGTTAATGTAGAGATTGACAATGTACGATGAAATGATAATGATGAATGAGCCGAACTGCTATGGAATTCTGTCAAGATATTTAAGCAATGGAGAAACTAATGTCGATTTGAATTTTGAGGGTGCATTTTATGAAGAACTTTATTTACATATAATTTGATTGATACTTAAATACTATTCATTCGTTGAGGGCACGACTTAACTAAATCTTTCTCAAAATTATTACCGTCACTTTTTGTTCTCTCGGAATAAAAAGTGACAGGTACTTATAGACATATTATAGTTAATTCGTGATTTTGCAACTACGAATTGCTACCAAGATTTAGGTTTAAGTCATAGGTGTGACTTGTGTCAGAAATCTGTGTCTGAATGATGAAGGAAGGATAGATGGAGCTGGACGGTAAACAAAATGTAATGTTGATTTAAACTTTGAAATCACCGTTTTAAAATTTGTAATATTCTAAATAAAATAGGGATGTGATGGATGGGGAACCGTAATTGAGTTAATATGAGTTTCTGTACAGTAAAGTATGCATATTTAGCTACTTAATACTATACATCAAAGGATCTACTTTACATAATTTTCAAAAACTACTTTAAATAAATTTTAAAACAAACATAATTATCAAAGCTTGGTATAGAACCATCTAACGGCAGACGAGAGAAGCTCTACAATTAAACTGATCGTGTTCAGCTGTGTTGTAATTTGAGTGGGCGCTGCTGTTTCAATTCGGCAAGATTTAAGTTTTGGTTTCTTTGCATAGATGGCGTTTGTATAATTCTATATGAAACCAAACCACTATAATATTTAACTACTATATGGGCATTTTAAATTAAGTGCAAATATTTTAAACTAAAAAGCTGTTCTAGTAACTTTTCCTGAATAAAACAAAGATTTCCCATACGGAATGGCACGACCAGCTGATACTTTTGTATGGAAGGTCCAATTTTTAAAATTCACACATAAGGCATTCCTTAAAGGCACGACTTAACTAAATATTGACTAAATTTATTGCCGTCCAGAACAGAAAGTGTTTTCTTATGATAGAAAATGACAGGTACGACTTATTTAGTTAAGTCGTGATTTTTGCAACTACGAACTGCTACCATTGAATCGTGTTAGAGAAAATAGGATGTATGAAGTTAAAATTAATAGTTTGAATATTCTTCAAGTGAAAGGAACTTAGTGACCCCACTTTGCGAATAACAGAAAATTAATAGGTACCTATCTAACTTTAATTACAAACCCGTGAACTTTGCTTTAATCTTTACTAATATAGGAAATTAAACATCAGTTAATTAATAACGTAGCGAAGTGAATTGCTCAATTTTCTATTAACCTTTAAAGAGCTACGCTTATCTTACTGTAATTTTCTGATTTTTCACTATAGATTCCTGTTTAATACATAGATACATACATAGATATTTAATGCATACCTAGGTAATCCTATAAAGATAAGTATGTAATGGGTACTTATTACTTTATCAATAAATAGTGTTAAACTGTTATTGTTGTGATGAGACTGAAAACGGTGGATCTTATCATACTTTAAGGCTAAATAGACACCTTGCAATTTATCGTGCCAGATTTCCATACATTTTATGTGAAAAAAGACCTGAGTGTAGCCATTACTATACTTTTAGTCGAACTAGGTACTTCAAAGTGGCAATAATAATATTTTTGTTAAAAATTGGATATCACTGAAGTATTTTTATTTCTTTGACATAATGTCAGATCCCAATTTTTTGCGATTGACCCCAATAAAGTCCAAATTATATGACAATCATATCGATTCGGTGAGGAAATTACTTAGCTAAATCACTGTTCTCTCATGATAGAAAATTACAGGTCAATTTTAGATTCAGAGATTTTGTGCGCATCCTAATCGGTCCCAATTATTATGTTTGGTGATTTATTGCTATTTATTTACATTACGGCGTAAAAATAATATTATTAAAATAAAATACGAATATTCAACAAAATCGTTGTCTTTTATTTGTCAGCACATCTTACAATAAAATCAATAATCTCATATTCATCATTCTAAATACATCACAGTAACAATAATCTATTACATACCGGGTGTAAGAGACAGCTTCAGATTTGTATGGAAAAGTATACATTTTTATTTCCTGAAATAATTTCCTGATGATAGTTGTCTGAGACTGTTGACTGAGCAACCCCTATCAGTTTGCGGGAAGCTTTCCCTTACACCCCGTATGAGTAAAAATTAAATAGCCTAGGACTAAGGGTCTATGACCCTAAGGAGTTATCTCGTTGAGTAACAAGATTTCCTTGAAGCATATATCGTGAAACTTTGTCATGTGCCGGGCTATGATCCAGTACCTAGACAAGATCATTTTAAATTAAGTACCTAACAAACACAATTTTCCCCATTCGAAAAAAAAACGACATTTAATATATTGGCGCAGTGATAAAGTAATAATCTCATTTCAAATAACATTTAAAATTTAAAATCGAGTCGTACCTATGAGAGTTGTTTTTTGTAATTTAAGAAAAATAGTTTTGTTTTAGGGGTGTGTTCTTTTTTAATTTAAAATGACCTTATCTACGTCTATAAAGTTGGTCGTTGGGGTTTATCCTCTGAAGGGTTGTTGTTGAGGCTGGTTAGCGGTGAGCTGCAGGGAGCGCAGGATTGCCTGAGGGATCGGCGGTGGAGTGGGCAAGTGAGCGCCTTCCGCACGGAAACCTAAAGAAGAAAAATAGGTTTTACTAAACAAAGGTTATCAACTATTTGCTTACCTTTTTTACTTCATATTTTTTAGGGATTATGATAATATTGATAACCGTAAAATACAATTTATTTTGTTTTTCCACATTTCATCAAAAATGGAAAATAGTATTGTTAAAATGATGACTTTTTATGACTAGCATTACTTAATTGATAATTTTTTTTTTATGCTTTTACAATGTGTGATAGTAGACTACTGTAATAGAATCTTGCGCCAAGTACTTTTTTGTATTCGTCAGTGAATAGGAAGTCCAATGTGTTTTTAGACTTTTACCTCAGCTCGTTTTATTGTTGACGAGCGAATCTATTTTGGTCACCTCTTGCCAAGATCAGAGTAAAAAACAATATCGTTGTTTACTTACCGTTCTCATCAGCGATGTAGGTGATTGTGATCGGGATGCCCTCAGGTGAGGTGTAGCTGAAGGAACCCTGAGCGACCTGCGCTTCTGCGTCTTTAATGCCAGGGTTCTTCAGGTAGCCTTGCTCTTGGGCTGCAATACCGTTACCAGTCTCGTAGCTGTAGAAAGAGTGAAAAAATCTTTGTTATAGAAAGAGCGAAAAAAATTATAAGTTGCAGTCGAAATGTTTTGTTCACACACATCTGTTTATTTATTTCACTGTTTTGCGAAATAAACCAATTGCTATCAATCAAGTGTCATATAAATATGACTTCCATCTTGTTAACATAAAGCATTGTACTCAAAGACAGTATAAATCACTTGATTGTTTATAACAAACGAGAAGCAAGCCGCCTCCGGCCATTCCACGCCCGAAATATCAAATCTAATGAGAGGTCTCGCTAGAACACTTTGCGCCGCAATAATGTATTGTCAATCCTAAATCCTGTGCTCTGGGAAGCCTTTGTTTCTGCACAACCAGATATTAAGTATAATACTGAGAACATACTGCCTCTTGCGTAACAAATCCGCTATGCTTGACATATGTCGCTTTATTTACTAGGTACTAACTTTCCGCCCTCTGTTTTATCCACATTAAAAGAGATTTCCCGTGGTAGTCCAGTGGAAAATAAAAAATATGACCACAACTTCAGATTTGAGACCTCCAATTTACTTTTTCTTATTTATCTCCTACACACAGATATACTATTGTCTAAAGTCTAGACTATAGTCTAGCCTAACAATAATGAAGTATTTAATATAGCTGACACCACAGGCATGCCCGCTTATGATCTCACTATAAGTTCATGTCGCAACACTAGCCCAGACATGGATAATCTCATTTGAACTTTATTCTATTCCCACACGATGGTCTCGTGGCATTTCCTTAAGAATTTGTTGTGTTGTCTTAAGAAAATAAATAAATTACCAGAGTTTAGCGTCAAAACTATTCAATCTTTCTATTGTTTATCTGTAATAAATTATGTTCTTGATTGCACTGCCAAGTCATAGGATCATTAAACCATCTTCAAGGTTCAACAAGTCTCAAATAAATTCCTCTCATGTCATTTCTCTCAACACAACAATCAAGTCATTATTACAAAAGATGAAGACGAGTCGTGTTTCTGATTATGTGACATGTTTGGTTATAATGCAAACTAGCAGTGTATTTAAGGCCTGTATTTATAATCAGCTCTCAGAGTGACAGTGAGTGTGAGTTTGTACCTATCAGAAATGTCATTATAGTACAAAATGTCCTGTCAAATTCATACTTAATATTGCTCTCAATCTTGTGATCGCTTAATAAACACGAACCTAAAATAAATTTTACCGTTGGTTAAATAATGATAATCATCATCAAGTTAAAATGTCCCATAAAAAGTGACAGGCAAACCAAAACTAGAGCCATCAATTAAGTAAAATCATTACCTCCACTGGTATGATCCATCAGGGTTGACATCCTGTGACTGTCTCAGAATGGGGATCTGCTGTCCTGGCTGACCCTGCTGGAAGAACTGAGGAGCCGCACTTGCAGCAGCCACCAAAATTGACAATACTACGAACTGTAATAGAAAAAATGTGTTAGGTACCTACCTATAGGGAAATGAAAAATTTAAGGATTATGAACGACATCAATGAAAGGTCTAGGACAAGGAAAGTAGATGGAAACCTACAAAAGTCATGTTTGGAAATTTATAACGGTCGTTAGTATTAGCAGAAAAAGGTACTGATTTGGATTTCGCAAAAGTTGTGCGTATGATTTTTCTAGAAGCTGTAGTTTGCCACAGACGAATTAGTCGGTCTCACTTGGAAGTAGGGTATCCGTCAAAACATTCAAATTTACGACGTTCTGTCCACTAACCAGGTCGATTAACCCAGTGGCATCGCTGTTAACCTTTAATAAATAATACATTTTTAGATGTAACTTTTGTTTGTGAAATTAGCCTTGGATTAAAAAAATGTAGCATCCGATAACCATAAATTTCAAAATTGTGGACATTTACATTTGATGCCCACACATCATGTTACATTATTGACATCAAATGTTACTCGACGGGATCAACCATCGATCTTCTAGTTTTGAAACTGCTGTCCCTATTATAATATAGATGACCATCTTCCTTTATAAGATGTTTCATCATTGTATGCGACACAAGAAAAGGTCGCATGTGATAAATTAAGTGGTTTAAGTGAATTAGATTTACTGCCCACGCAAACATAAACATGAGGTTTACAACTTGGGGTGTGGTACATCACTGCAACAGTTGCAAAATCGACATATATGTACCTGATGCAAGATTTGCACATGTATGCATTGTTTCCAAAGATCAAAATTTGCGTACGTTCAATTAACAAAATTCCCGAATATAATTGACAGTCTAACAATACATTGTTGGACCACGAACAAGAATGCTGTTAAAAGTAACGTGCGTGAGAAAGCTGTAGAGAGATACACTTATTATGTGGTAAGGAATAATGGTACAAAGGACTATGATACTGATATCTTTGCATCTGGCATTGTGTGTGAGCGGTGACAAGGGAATGAGACGACAGAAGCAATGCTGCCAGTACAACTCTTGCGCAGTGGTTGACGTGTGTGCGACAACTCTAATAATAATTGTAAAGATGATGACTTTTTATTTTAATTGAGTTATGTAGTGATGGATTATTCATATGTAAATTTAAAAATTATATTACACCCGTAAAGGAATTGATAAATTCTATTATAGTAAGATTAAAAATAGTAAATGATATTTAATCGAGAAGAAATTTAATCTGCGAAAAGCCGAAAGAGTCATCCACTCTAGTTACCTATTACTTACCAAAATTTGGACAACTTTCTCAAAGGAATATAGGTCAATTTGCAAAAATAAAAGAAGAGTTTCCTTACAGAATATGACATAATAATTTTTTTATGGGCGAATCAAATATTTTTCGTATTTTGACCATTCCTTGGGCAAGGATTTTCAGTTCACAGATAGAATCATCTCCCTTCGAATATAAAGTAAAAAAAAAATTCACTATACAAGTTTTCAAAATTAGGGCAATATAAAAATTAAAAAGAACCACCATTATAATCACCACTATCTTTTTTGTTCCCGAACGCTAAGTTCTGTATAATCCAAATCCAGAAAAACCTATTTCTTTGTTTCACTTTAGTAATTTTCACTCACCGATTTCATTTTGGTGCAAATAAATAAATTAGGAGACTTTCGTCGATGATCTTCGGTGGATGTGTGAAGCGGGAATGATTTTTCAGATCAGCGTGTGCGGCTTTTATATGGCGTAGACGTTGCGGTGCGGCTGCGTGAAACTGGAGTATCTATGGGTGCGCGTGCGGCGCTGCGCTACTTCAAACGCAGCCGCCCGCCCGCCCGATGCGCTCAGCTTAGGCTTAACAAATATATTAGTAAGTAACCTTTTCTGACTTTTTATGTGTTACAATGTAAATTGACTTTTATTCCTTAAAGATTATGGTTACCTACAATAATATATACTTATTTTTTTAATTATTAATTAACATAATAAAAATTTTACCTAAATGTAGAATGTACATAATATTATTAATATGGAATTATGTTTTTATTTTACTGTGCAATAAAGCTTTGTGTTTAATTTTATTTTAACTTTTAATTTACCTAGATATTTTCTTAATAAATGACACATTCAAAAGGTTTATCCACAATGACTTCACAATACTATACCTGCATGTTAATTAATGGTCATTATTTCAGATCATAATTGCAGCAGGATTGAGAAATAATTCTAAATATGGTGTGAATCTCAGTTTATTCAAAAATCACCCATTTGCAGAAAATTTATTGGCGTTACGAACCGAAACGGCTGCAAGCTGCAGAATTGAACTACCAAAATTGCTTTACATCGTATTGACCTCTAGTATTTTACCTATCTTAGATTTAGAAGTTTAAAATATTCCTACTACATCAACGTAATATGAAACCAATATGAACGAATAGTAAATTAATGTTTTGCCATCACCTGTCAAATTAGTAGGTACCCTAGTATATCGATCATACTTTGTGACACAGGTGTATGTCACCATCTTAGAAACTATTTATAGGATATTACGTTGCTTTTTTAATAAATAACTTTTGTGTTACCAAATCTAGTCTTTCTCGTGTCATCTAGATAGGGTATGGATTAGCTTTATTCAAGAGGGTCGTCCTATTTTCTCTAATTTTTTTCGGTTTAAAACATGTGCAAATGCGAGTATATTAGCTGACCAAACTTTAAGGTCTAAACCTACCTATGAAACATAACAACTTTCTCCAAGAAATATACGTCTAATAACATTAAAATTAATTAGATTTCCTGTACAGCGTCAGGTTTCAGGGCAGCGGTATTTTGATGTACCTAGGTTCCTTTGGGAAAGTTGTTTGGTTTCATGGATAGTTTTACACCCTGAGATTGGTCAGTTATTTTTTTTACACTCAGTATATCGCCCCCTTTTTTATTTTATTTTATATTGCACCACATTTCATCATATTTTGTCGGTAGCCTACTACCTCAAGAGATAATATTTTACAGAAAGACTAAACCTGGTAATCTTATTAGCAACTCAACTTAATTTTGCATGTCAATGATGTAATTTCCAGATGCACACATGTTTTACCTGTTCTTAGGCCCGTATTAATAAACAGCACTTGAGACTGACAGCTAGTTTGAGTTCGTATCAGAAATGTCATTTCAGTACATTATGGTCTGTCAAATCCATACTTATACTGCTCTCAATCTTGAGATCGCCTTATAAATACGAGCCCTAGTATCGGGCCGCATCTGTAGTCCATTTCAACACTGAATCCTACTGTAGATATACGTAAGTACTTACACAGAACAGAAAATAAATGTGTAACTAATTATCAATAGTCGGTAACATAGTTTGTAAGCACATCATAGGTACTAACTATCTATGGACTCAAGTCTGAAAATAAAAGATAATTATTTATTTTATTGATAATAATTAAGGTTCAAATTGATAGAATTTGGTAATTGTAAGAAATACAAATCATGATTCAAATATAAGTACTGATTTTTTGACACAATGCAATTTGATGATATAGAAATTATAGGTCACGTATCTAAAGAAGATGATTTTTTGTTTTCTAGAACATGTAGAGGTATGTGTATCACTTTCTAAGTAAATTCATCTATTTTATTCACCTGAACACAAAAACAACATTAAGAATGTCTGAAAAACATGTTTAATACTATGCACTGAGTTCTACGAAAAAGCTATGCGTAATACAAAGTTTACCAGGTTTGAGAAACGCAAGCGTCTTGCAACAAAATTGAAACCTCAGACAGGATTATTCCATATCCTTGCATCTAAATCACGCAATTAACAGCCGGAGCAGGGCAGGCAGTGGTGAATCGAGCCATTTTATGACCAGATGCAATGCAATATGTGTGGTATGCCAGTTAAGGTGTTAAATTAATGTGAGCTTTCTGTCAACACCTATCTTTATGGCCTAGAAAATTTGCTTAAAAATCTTCGATCAGCCTTAGTTGAACTGTTTCGAATGTTGGTTAGCCATTCTGAATGTTTCATACATTTTATGTAGGATGCATCCATTCTTTATATGACATCTTTTAAGTAACACGACCTGAAATCACAGACGCTGTACATTTATTTACTAGACTAGAACCTATTATAAGAGTAGTTTAAACTCTTACAACAGTCAAATTAAACAAAAATTTATTCTGCAAAACGTTCAGTACCTAAACATAAAGTCTGAATGCGGCATTAATTCACTTCTTCTGCAAGAAACGCCCTGACCCTTATATGAAGCGAAACATAATGAAGATGTAAGGTGAGACACGCGTGTGAAAATGCACATGTATGGAAATCGCATCGGAATTATACGATGGGAATAGGCAATAACTTTACAAGCTAACAGGATAAATAGCTTCAATGGTAAACACACAAAGCGTGAAACTCGAAATTGCGGCCCATCCGTAGCGCTTGCCCGCGGGCGGTGCGGGTTAAGCTCATAGCACACCTTGCACCGCAGCTTTGATCCTACTTCAAACTTTTTTAAATTCCTAGAGCATTATGCAAGACGCAATACCAAATTTCAACAAAGGCGACGACGGTCTTGCAAGACGTCTAATTATCGAAAAAGATTTTTCTTCTTTGATGGAAAATTTGAATACTTACTTACCAAGTATAAAAATAATCAAATAAGATGAACTCAAAGTTTTCCAGTAATGTGTTGTCTATTAATCCACAAGTGTGCGTCTATCTTTACACCACATTTGCATTGCTTGTTTCTGAATAACCGCTGTATAACATTGCTTTACAGTCATATTTTTGCTGCTCATTAATTTCTATTCCCACACTGAGCAGAGTATTTAAGCTATATTTAACGAACTATGCATTATTATTCTCTTTGAAATGCCGCAAATAATTGGTATTGATGCAAACATAATCCTTAGGTTTGATAATTAGCTGCAGTTTTATTTAAAAAATCTCTACTTTTTCTTATTAGATATCATAGAATTTTACATATTAGAATGTAATATTAAAAAAAACGGGGTTCATATAAGCAATATATAATCCTATTTATGTGACCTGACCTAGGATAAGTATTTGGACTTTTTAAGTTTTTAATTTGTTCTTTTGCTTACCTTCATTGCAAACTAGAGCTTAGAAAGCTTGAGCATTATTGAGTAGTAGTAAGTATGATCATAGGCATGATCGTTACCGCCTACTTCAAACAATTTTAATGGGAAGAGTGCTGGGCAGACGTCGCGTCGGTAGATCAAAGATCAGCCATCGCCAGAATCGAAGATCTTTTCCAGTGGGCGAGAGCTACTCGTAGAAGAAAATATGCGGAGCTGACGGCCAATCTACAGTAATGGAGAGGGACTGCAAGAAGATGAAGAAATACTTATAAAAATTGTGAAGTTCTCAGAAGAAATATCAGATTATAAGTAGATCTAATCAAACAACCAGAATGTAACATATTTAGAACCATGTTCCGGGTCACAATAATGCCCTTCAACTTCAGTTAATAAATGGAATCACTTTGATTTGATGTTTCTTTTATTCTGGCATTTGTTTGCTCATGAGACATGACCTTTACATTGTTCCATGAGCTTCGACGTAATATGACATTAAGTTAAATAATATTGTGATGTGGCTTTACTGGTAACTTCATTTATTACTCTAAGGTCCTGATAAATTGTAACATTTACTATCGTTTGATAAATAATGGAAGTAATTTATTTAATACAATTGCTTATTTCATTCAGAAAATGCACTGACAATGTATCTGAAGTTTTCAATTAAAATGACATGCTAGCTACATTTTAGTTACAAACATAAATATAAAACTTTATCACTTGTATTTTTGTAATTGATACAGCTGGTTCAAAAATAAGCTAACCTACGCTTATCTAAACATTAAGCCTAAAGTCAAAATAAGTGATCTGTTGTAATGCAGAGATTTGTATGCAAATTTACTGATACGAAAACCCACTTATTCTAACCTTATGTTGATTTTGGCTCTTAAAACCCTATAAAACGTAAGAAGTGGTCAAACTTACAGATAAATCTTATGACGAAACGGAGGCGAGGTTAACTGACGAACCAAGATGAACCTATAAATATTTCTAAATCTTGAAATCGTATCGATTAGACATTGATGACTCCTAATACGGCAATTCAATTTATTTAGCATATTTATTTTAGTGATATGAGCTCAATTAAAATCTAACACTTCTTAAGAATTTCATCCAACGCATTTTTAATATATTATTTTAGGTGTTTAGAGTTTTTTTTTTCCTAACAGCGGCAAAGAAGCTCACAGATTTGGAAAGTGATGGCACAAAGCTCGTTACTCATAATTTCACTAACTGCCTCCGTGATCTAATGGTTCGAGCCATGGACTCACAATCCGGAGGTCCTGGGTTCGATTCCCAGGGGGGGAACACAAAGTTGATACTTGCGTCTATTTATCACTTTGTGAGATTTTCCCCAGTTTGGTTAGGACAATGCTATTTTTACTATAACTTTACTAAAACTGCAATTGATACAGGAAAATGTAGCAAGAAAGAAAAATGATCATCACCTATCTAGCTCGACACTGAAAGTCAGGCAAAATAATTTACTTACATTAAAATAAAAAACGCAAAATTATAATGAAAGAATAGCTGTTTCGCTACTTTAAAATAAGAAAGGTTGATTGATCATTCACCAAACACTATTCTATAAATTGTGTTAAAAAAATTACTGTGTCAGTTCAAAGAATTAGAAACTAGGCATTATTAAAATAACTTTATTTGATTTGAGATACAATGTGTATTACGGAGACAGCATAAAATAAACACTAAAATGTAATTTTCAGCAAGCTAGGCAATTAATTAATTTGTAAGCTTTCAGTATATTTTTAGATATCTTTATATTAAAATCAGTCGCACATACCAACAACAGTAGCATACCCACATGAATAAAAAAAAACTCCACGTGATGTGGATGATTTTTTTAACTGAACCTCCATAATTATGAGGGCTTATCCATCCACGTTAACGCTACTAAGTTAAATTGTATTTCTTGCAAAATAACTACGCAGTTTATCGAATTTTGATATTATACAGGGTGTAAAAAAATTACTGCGTTCCTTTAAACCACATGTTCTACTGATGATACCAAACAACTTTTCCAAAGCACAAAATTTTAACACGAAAAAAAAATGCATTTTCCATACAAAGATGCTCATGTCTGCAATTGGTTTAAAGGCACGCAGTACTTTTTTTATACCCTCTATGTATATGCTCTTGTTTTCAAATATTACAGGTTCGCATTATTGTTGCATTTATTATTTTCAAATAATCTTATCACTATGAAAATACAAAAGGTAAAAGTTACACATGGGACACATTACAGGCTACGTAAAAAGAAGTTACACTTGGGTGGGATTTGAACCCACAATCTTCGGCGTACCTTGCCGACGCTCTAACCAACTGAACGTCGGCACAGTACGATTGTTGATTCAAATCCCACCCAAGTATAGCTTCTATTTCTTCATGTTTTAAAATAATTTTTAACACTGTAAGTGTCAATTTCCAAAATATAAAATCTTATCACTAAATTTTGATAAAACTCGATAAAATGCGTATTTAGCCTGTATTTTTTGCACAAACTTTGCAGGATTATCCCTGTCCACATAAAATTCCTTTTTAAATATTCAATAATGTCAAAATATTGCTTATTGCACAAAAAAGGCTAATATAATTTTTATGTGAAATCAACATTGTTTTATGATTTATTTAAAACAGAATTAGAAAATAAATTGTAACAAACGACATAAAATAAAAGGTACATCATACCGATTTTAAAATTTAAAAACATATTTAAAATAAACATAAAACAGGTTTGATTTTTAGAAGACCCAAATTAACTTATTCAATCATTGTATTAACTTTTCACCCGTAGCCTGTCTATATTTCGCCGCGCACCCATCCATCAGTTTGATTTTACATTCATAATCATAACATAATCAAAACATAATATTATATCAGCACTAAAAATAATCCTAAAACACTTTATACATAACGATATACAATAGAATAATCTCCCTTAAAATCTTCCCCTAGGCTTGTAGGCTGGTGCCTGTTGGTACTGAGGCTGGACGTTGGAGGCAGCTCCAGTGGCACTGGGCGGCAGGGTCTTCAGGTAGTCCAGGGCTTTCTGGATCGCGGGGGGGATGGGCGGCGGCGTGGGGAGGTGGGCACCCTGGAAATTGACAAAGGTTTTATTGTAATTTTTAGACATAAACAAAATGCATCAATACTAGTGCCCTAACCTGTTTTCACCCCAGATAAGTATTACCTAAATGAAAAGGAAAATTATCAGTGTTAGATAGCCAAGTTTGAGTTCAAAATATAATGAACAGATAAATCGGTAGAATAGCACTGTAATAAGGAAAATAGGTAACTAGTATTTCCACTCCATAACAAAAAAAAATTTATAAAAAATGTACAATCCTTCCAATCACAAAAAGAAATAGTTATGTGACTGATGTTTTAATATAGGAGATATCCGATAAGCAGGAAGATGCTAGGCTATTTCCTTTTCTACTATGTATGTAGGTACCTAATATTGTCAGTAATTTCATTACCAATGTCAACTGTGCATAAACCCTTTTCTTCACTTCGGGTCACACTCAGGTCGGTGATATTTGCCACGACATTTGCACACACACGTTAGCTAAGAAGCCCCACCCGTTTGCAGTACTCAGGTCCTTACGCAATGCCAAGAGCTGTAGTCAAATTCCGAGAATCCACAGATTCTACAGCCACAGCATCCTTGGACTACGCCCAGGTTTTGTTTTATGCTTTGATCGTAGAGGTTTTTAGTGGTCGCTTACCGTAACTCTTATAACTTTAATGTCCTTCTTTTTGTTTCAATACTGGGTGTAAGGGACAGCGTCCCGCAAACTGATAGGGGTTGCTCAGTCAAGAAACTGAACAACTATCACCAGGATTTTTTTCAGGAAATGAAAAAAATATTGTTTTTCCATACAAATTGTCAGATTGAGGCGGTCACTTTGTATTGAAAAGCAATTTTTTTAAACAAGATTAGTATATAAAAAGTATACAAGATTAGTATACTTTTGTATATTAATACCTATCTTTTAATTAGGTACATACAATATACCTAATTATTATCAACACACGGTCCCAATAAATAAACGATAACCTCAATTTACGTATAAGTAAAGCCGCAGATGAAACAACGGCGTGGAAAATTTTCAATACTACATTAACACGACATCATTGATAGGACTTAAATCGTATTTAAGCATTAGTGTCCATCTTCATCGTAATATTAACATAGATAAAAGGTGCCGTCTAGGTCAGTACGTAGTAGCATTATATCAAGCCTCCGTCAAGCTGCATTGTCAACGACAAATGTCAAACGAAGGATGTCAACATGTCAAGGTTCGTAGTCCACAAATTTTATAGTTGACTCCTTTAAACAGGTGTAAAGTAGTAACACAATTACAGGGTGTTACTGTATTATGAGATTCCTTTTGTAACGAAACTTTGCGTAGTGTGAGCCTGCTGTAAAGCAATTTATACTCATGTTAACTGAAAAAATGTATTTGTTCGTCATCTTGAAGAAGTTATCACACATCTTCACTTCTGTGGGCCTCTCCGGATTGTAAGGTTGCAAGGTTTACAAGCCCTGGGAGGCAGGATGCTAAGACCCGTATTGATAATCAGCACTCAAGAGTGACGGCGAGTTTAAGTTCGTATCAGAAATGCATACTTAATATTGCTCTCAATCTTGAGATCGATTTATAAATACGAGCCTAAGGATCTTATCAAGCGGATTACACCCTGTATATGTTTATTACACAAGTATCAAATGAGTAACCGACCGCAACCTGTGATGTCCAGTTTAAGTTATTACCGCCTCATAAAACATCTTGATAAAGTTTTTTATAGCTTCAAGCTTAGTGTTTTAGCCTTTCTTGGCATGCCTAGATTGCTTCAAAGCTACTTTGGTTGCCATAGTCCTTGTAGGTTCTTGGATACAATTTATAGTATCAAATTTCTTCTTTATCTTCCATAATGGCATTTTATCATGAATTTACTAATTTGACGTCATAATATTGTAACTCAGTATCACTCCTCTTTTAACTAATTGAGCTATAAATAAGACACCTTAAAAAGTAACGTAATTAACGGAAAATTTCTAATGAAGTTTTTTTTTAAAACCTTTCTCTTAAAAATATATTTTTAGTGCTAAATATGTATAAAAAGTTTTTAAAATGTAATTTACCTGAGGTTGGAATCCGTTTTCGTCAGCAATATACGTGAGCTGGATGAGGGTTCCGTCAGGAGTCTTGAAGCTGAACTTCCCCTCCGCGACCTGCACCTCCTCCCCCTCCCCCTTGCCAAAGTTCTTTACGTAACCCTGCTCTTCTGCATTTATTTCATTTCCTGTTTCATAGCTGGAAATAATAAAAAAAAATGGTTAGGGGTTACTTATTAGTTATTACTAATGCATTCTTAGCACACAAATAGTACAAAGAAAATGCAGATAAGATAAGAATCCCTTAGTCAATTTTATATTATTATCTGTTGGATCGGAAATCGAAATGCAAAAGATAGTGCCTTGAAATATTTGCCTATGTATTATCATCATTTTCAAAATTTATTTTCGGTTTTTTATTCAAATTAGGAAATATATTTTTATATTAGACTTTTTTAAACCGTTACTAATAGAATATGAAAAAAAAATCGTTATTTTGTGACCATTCGGTTTGTAGGTACTTGGTATACTTACAAGTAATGGTACCTTAGGCTATTGATTGCACCATACTTAGCCTTAGTAAGCTTAACCTTTGTCTAATAGGATTTAAAATATACAAACTACACCATGACGCATCCGACCTTAGGCAGTCTCTTAAGGTTTACTTAATCTTAAAGTTAGAAATAAGTATTTATGGCCAGATCCCTATACATGTATAAATGGCCATCACATTATCATATTTTGCATTAAATAATGAACAAATTGCTACGATACCACTCGTAGTGTGATATTTTGGCAAAGTCCTGGAAAAATTAGTGTTTTTTACATACTAAGGTGTAATGACATACACAACAGGTGTAAAAAAAAATTACTTCTTCTTTTGCTTCTGCCGTGTCCAATTAAATCTTTTTTTCTGAATAGTTTGTCAAATAATCACAATAATACTTTTCTATTGCTTGCTGAAACAGGTTGCGAAAATGCGAAGGAATGTCATTGCCCTCAAAACTTTTAGATTTGCTACATCCACTGTCAATTTGGTCTCGTTTACCACTGGTTTATACTGTGTATAAAAAGTAAATATTTTCTTACAGCCATTTGTAGCTGCCATCGACGTTGGGTCCTTCCGACTCTTGCCTGATGATAGGGATTGGCTCTCCAGGCTTCTGCTGCGCATGGGCAACTAGTGTTACTGCTAGCAGTACGATTATAACTGACGAGATCTGTAACAATATTAAAATAATTTAATATTATTGGGGATTACTCTGCTTGTGCGCCAGGTACAACAGTCCCTGCTGGATTATGAGTCTTCCTGATGAAGTAAAGTTATATTCACGATGCTCCGCAAGCAGATTGGCGAATGCCGCAATGCGCCTAACTTGTATATGCTAGCAACAAAACATTCTGATTCAGTTTCATAATAACAATAGGCACTTCTAAACAATAATAATCTGACTGAGATTAGTCAATGAAAAATACAAATTCTGTCTGAAAACTTTATTTGTCCATTTGAGGACTTTTTGTAAAAGTTTAATACGTGTACGTCTGATTTAAATCCTCGTTACATACCTCAAAACACTTTTCAGGAAAATTTATGAATATATTTTGTAGAAATTGGCAACAGATTAAAAACTTTGCTTGCGATGATTTATATTTCCTTAGCTTTATTTTTTCATTAAATAAAAATTGAAAACTAAGTAATACGGCACTAACAAAATATTCCAAGAGTCCCATATGCGGTGTGCAGAACATTTGTGTCCCGGAAGGAAAGATGATGGAAAGTGCGTTCTCCGTGCGCAATCCTCCTTTCCTATGCAGATCTATCGAAACCACAACACTTGTGGCGACGATTCCAATCTTGGATTTATATCTAGTAAGGTTACTAAAGAAGTACAATGTAAATAAGGAAACAAATATGGGTTAGCATGATGTCATTTGATGTCACCCATAAAACATTTCCTTATATGGGGCAGGCAAAGCGAAAATGTTATTACCTTTCCACTAAAACGACCACGGAAGAGTAAAAGCTAACGCTCCGCGACTTCTCAAATCAGTGAATACGACGATATCTGACAGCTCATACAAGCTGTTTGCAGAAAAAAAAAATGACGTCAGATAACATTACATCAGATAAAGGAAAGACAAATATTTCAACACATTTGGCATGTTGGCTGCATTTTAATTGTGTTGTGTATATTAACTATTAAAAGAATCTTAACTGTAAGGGAAGTTCAATAGTAATTATACGAGCTGGTTCCTCCGAAAGATTATTACATTTTATACCCGTTATCCACCATCTATCAGTAAGTGTAATTAAAAATAGTTGTAGTAAAATTGTAATCTTCTTTACACTCTATTATAAAGGTCTCTTGCAACTCAGAGAAGCATCAACTGGCTGATTGCTTCTCAAAGGACCTCTGGGCAATGTCGTGCCGCATCTATCCCATTACAAATAACACGGTATGAATCACAAGACAATTAATCGTCTCAGGGCACAAGGTTTACATGCCAACCTTTACAGTGTAGCCTAGTACATGTAAATGATATTTCCATTCATGATATTTGCCGGTCGGATGTGAACTATAGCTATAGTAAAGAGACAGGCGCAAGACAAATGTGGTATCCATTGCTTGCTCGTGGGGATACGATATTTAGTTTTCTCAATCATAAACAGCATTGAAGACTGATGATTATTATGTTACAACTTTGATACATTCTAAAGTTTACAAGTCTTTAATGACTCCCATCATCCACTTGAAGATACAGGATGGAAGAAAACGAAGAACTGAACCTATAACAATAAGGTCTTCTGTACTACCTATATACACAGTTTGGTGATCTATGCAACATGAATCCAATCTAAATGAAAAAAATATTTTAGACAATTTAGTTTTGATTTTTTATGTTATGACAAACAAATCAAAAATCAATGCGAGACAAATTTACAAAAAACAAATATGAAAATATAAGAGATCAAAAATCATTTGGATTTGAAAATGACTGTCATTGGACAGTCGTCTTTCTGCACCTAAAATCTGCAATTTGTAAGTGTCTCATGTTAGGTATCACCCTGTATAACACGGTTCACGGTTCAGCGCAACAGCGTGCATAAAATGCGACATCTGTAATTACACGCTCATGGTGATGCTCGCGTGATAAGTCGCCGCTCAAGCGCAGAACAACGCAAATAAGTAATAGTAATGGCACATTACTTAAATAATTGTACAGGATTCACCAGAGTTATTTCGGAGATAGTGCACAAACTGAAAGACGATGCTAAGATAAAAAAAAACGACGTTCAACGTTCACAAAATAATTCAGGAAAACGAAAAAAAAAAACTTTTCCATTTAAAATGTCCTCTGAAGGTTTCTTTGCAGACCAACCCTTTTAAATTTGCGCACTATCGTAAAAGTAACCTTGAATGTTAATGCACTGATGTATTAAGAAAATTATTCAGTTTCGTTTTAAGACCAAACATTTTTCAGTTTCCAAAGTAACCTGTATAATTTGGTCCCTGTCATACAGCGTCTAGTGGTAACATAGCATGCTTATGGTGATGTTTGCGTGATAAATTGCTGGTAAGCTCAGAACAAAGCAAATAAGTAATAGTAGTGGCACAGTGTGGCATCTAATGCCCATCGCTTCTGCCACAAAGGTCTTTGCAACGCTTGAATAGCGCCAAGATTCTATAATTGGTCCTTGTCATACTTTAGGACACTGGTTTGCAGTAAATATTATCTGGTGTTTATTTATTGGTGACATTATTGAACTTACGTCATTTAAATTAAGTTTGTTGCTCGTCTTTATTTAACTTGAATGATTGGGTCTAATAAAATGGTTTGATACAATAAATTGCATGTTACGTTTCCTTAATTACAAAAAAAAAACAATTGCATAAAAATCTGTAACTGCATAATTATACTGATAGCAAGGAAAAATCTTATGAAAGGGGCAGTTAACGAGGAAATGTCTAGTTTTTATCAGCTAGAAGGGGTAAGTAAGCACTTAAAGTATTGCGGCACAGTAATTAGTGCGTATATTGGATAGCACTATGTAATTATTGAATGAAAAGCGCGTGAAGTATAATTGTGTTAATCGTAATACGCAATCAAGTGTGGCATTTCTACTTGTCCATATAATTCTATTACTATTTTCTGAGTTAAGTATGTATTTGTTTCCTTTTGACCTATTTAGTGTTTTACTTATTGAATCGCAGTTTCTCCCGTGGTTCTAGAAGTTAGGTAGGTAGCCTTGATTTTTTAATATTTCATGCCACTAATTACTTCAGTTACTTCTGAAAGGGTTCTAATGTTTGAATTTTTTTCAGTTGATTTCTTGACATGCTGGACTGGGAGTGATAGAAAAACATAGAATGAGCCAGCTGCATCTCCTCCCGGGCATGCTGTAAAAACCAGCTAAGGGATTCGAGGGTTTTAGTGTATTGCAATTTTAGGCGATGGGCTGACAACCTGTCACTATAGCAATATACATCATAATCATCTGTAATAAACCTCAAAACTTGTCAGTCGTGGCGTAACGACCTTTGTTTAGGTCGTTTTCGCTCTGCCTACCCCATTAGGGATAAAGGCGTGATTTTATGTATGTATGTATGTATTTCTTGACAAAAAAATGGGCCAAAATAGAAATAAGATGCACCAATAACAATATGTATACATAAGTGCATGCAAGTGTAGCCAAGTGCATGCCGTCATTAGACTTGACACTTAGTTAGCGTGTGAGTAGATTAGGTATGTTCTTTAGGTTAATACCATAAGGATTGCAACAGGCTCTTGCATTCGGCCGTAGGCATTATCGTCTTATTACTTGAAACTCAAAATGCTAGCGAGAATTGAGGCTTTTTGCTAAACTTGTCTATTTTGACATTCAATTATGATAATGGCTAATAGTAAGAGTCTACGCTAGTACGTTATTGACAGTTGGATATTCAAAAGACCTCTGTGTTTTGACAATATTGACTACAGTTTGAATGCAATACATGCCCAAATGCTCACATCAGTAGAATATTTGTTTATCGAAATAAGCACAGCCTGTTGTGTCTTTTTTTTTTTGTATTTTATGCCATTGCATATTACATACAATAAATTGTCAAATAAATAAGTGTCAATATAATACGATTAAAACAAAGGAAGATTACACGCTTCAAACAAAAACGTGATGTGACATGGGTGTGTCCGAATTCTTGTAAAATGTCGAAACGGGAAGAAAGGATTCCGTGATTCGACAAGATCTCGCTAAGTGGGTAGAGTGCACGTGCTGACTCTTGCCCTGTGACGCGACACTTGCAGATTTACACAATTGTGCATGAAATCCCAAAAGACACGACTCTGATGGACTGACTTCCTTATTGCGTATCAAGAGCTATAAATTATACTATTGTATAGAGTTATGGTATCTACGCTTTCGTTTGTATAGCTTTGATGTACGTTATGGATGTTCACGTAATTTTATGTGATTGTAGTGGTTTATACTATAAACCCTACAAACTTTATAGGGTGTTATATAAATTATAATATTATGTCAGATAAATTTCTGAGTTACGTAATCTCATAGATTTAACCTTTTATATTTAACATTTTATGATTTAATATTTGACATGCATTATTAAATAGGTCGAAGATCTTTATAACAACAAAAGATGTAAAAAACTAAATAACCATTTAAAAATATTTGTGAAATAAAAAATTCTAATGTCATTAATTATTTATCATAAATAAAAAAAATATAAGCTACGGCAACTATATGTGCTAAAACTGATTCCGCAAATAAAATAATAAACAAAATAACAAATCCTGAGATCTCTTTTTGTCTGCCACTGCCAATCTGCGATCCATAAAAATGTCAATGTATTCTCACCATTATTGTAAGTAGGGCAGGCGACGGCACGGGGCGATATGGCGGGTTGTTGGGTTGGCGGGTTGATTCAGTCACAGGCTACAGGCAATAGTGTGCACGGTGACACTGCGGGAGTTTATATACCGGCTCCTTTACCTATGAACTTCGTGCGACCCGCGGGCTGCGCCGGCGCATCGCGGCGCATCGTGGTGCATCCATACATCTACCGCGCGTGCGCGAAGCGTCAACGACAGTCTATAGCTTTTACTCTGATTGGTGTACGAACTTCTCTTAGGAAATCGTACTTCCCGGAAACGAATGAATATTGCAGAGTTACTTGAATATAGGATCAAATTCAAGTCAGGTGCAGATATTTGATGAGATTTGGTAATAAATTGTAAATAAAAATTAAATTATCAAGCCAGCAAGCAAAGTTCTTTTTTGAGAAAACCGTGTAAAATCATTTTAAAAAAAATCGGCATATATCATTTGTTGCACATTTGTTGTGTGTTCATTGGGTGTTCTATTCTTGGATCATAGTGGAAATTTCACGATAGGTTTATATAAACACATAATCAGTATTTTTTTCTTTTTCAAAGTACCTACATTTGACTAAATATTTAGGAAGGGTTACAATCTCATGATGTCCATGACACGTACTTATCTACATTAATAGCCATAAAACTACATTAGCACGCGACATTTTGTATTGAATTTATAAAATCACTAGTTTGTTGTTTTGTGTTATTCACTATACCGGGTATAAGGAAATCACATCCAGGTAATAAAAAAAAAATATTCCCATCAAAATAGTCTGATCGAGATGGTCATATTGTATGGGAGAGGCAAAAAAAACCTGGAAGAATTTCTTTGTGAATGTTGTTCAATCATGTTGACTGAGTAGGTACCCCTATAATATAACAGATATATCTGTTTCCGAAATGTATAATTGTATTATTGATTCTCAATGGATTTTGAATCTTTATAATTCCGTTATATTTATCTTACGTATATTTCGCCTGATTAACAATATTATTAGGACGTGAAATATACATGTCGGGCGAATTTTTTAGAGCCTTTAAGCTTAAGTGCTTATTAATTACACCTCCCTGCGTGCTTAAAAATACACAATGTCTTATTTTATAAAAATATTTAAAAAAATATTGGTTCATTTCATTTAATTCCTACGTGAAAAAAGGAAAGACGGAAGGAAGGAAGTTACTAATGTTGAATAGCCTTTGTTAGAATTAGCCTTCGGAAATAATAAGAATGTAATAATAGGAGGCGTGATTTTGACGCATATTTAAAAGACTTACCGGAAAGCTGGGAAAAGTGGGCGGGAAGGAGAGAGGAGACCACGCAGGGTCATTAATAAAATAAATAAGTAATAAATTGGTCAAAACTCCTAATTTTAATCTTGAATTAAAGTCCAATTTACCTACTACTTCAATGACCCCAACTATTGGTCAGGGTGGCTATAATCATAAAATTGCGCAGCGGCTACCACTAGTGATCTTCACAAAACTAGTTTGAGGATCTTTACAGTACTAACTAAATGAACACCGTATTAAAATGGATATAGGTGTCGATCCGATTAGCATACGATAAAACTAAAATAAATCTAACCCTGTTATTTTCGACCATGCGAGTACATAAACGAGGTAGATGGACTTATTTTTAATTTATCATAATCATGCAGCTATTTAATTACTTTACTGTTTTCCCTGTATAATTTTCTGTGCCTGTTTAAGGCCGGTTCCAGTTGATGGAACTTCTTTATCTTTCGAGTATTTTTTTTGTTGACAATGTACCATTTATTTTTATTGCGTTAATTTTTTGATAAGGAAAAAGGATCTACATATAAATGTGCAATTGAATACCTCAATAAAATTTAATCATTTATGGTTAAATTTCAATAAGTAGACAGAGGACCTATATATAAATGTGCAATGGAATACCTCAATAAAATTTAATCAGTTATGTTATGATTAAACATTAAGTTCCGAGTAATTATAATAAACTAAATAGGTAATTTAATTATTTAATTTCGAATAAATTTTGGAAGCATATTTTTTCTTGCTTATCAAACAACTTATTACTGAAATTAAAATATTTGTGTTTAAGTATTACATAGTACTAGATACCTTTATTTTTTTCTACATCATAATTTAAAATAAGTGTAAGGGCAGCAACCCACCTGCGGAACGTTCGGTGGCGGAACCTTTGGCGGCCGAACCTTCAATCGTATACGACATACCAATCTGCCGACCGAACATCGTTTTTACGCGGATTCTATTGTTCGGCGCGCTGAATGACGATCAATAATATGGCGCTTTATATACAAGGTGTTAAGGGTAATGTGTACTCGACCGAACCTTCCGCAGGAGTGTTGTAGGCAATACAAAACGCATTGTCAGCGTGTTAAAAGGAACCTTCGGCGCCGAACGTTACTCAGGTGTGTTGCTGCCCTAAGGTGTTTAATCTGAGGAAGTAATATTTTGGTGACCGTTTTGCAATTTTTTGGTGGTCACATGTTTTTTTTTTCAGTGCACACACCTTCGAAAAAATTCAAAGGTTGTGTGTGAAGTCAAACAATCTGTTATGGGCCCACGTACTAAGGCCCAATTGCCATGCCCCTCGATGGGGACGTATTTGAACTGATGATGAAACCCCATAAAAGAAAGATGACTGGATACTTATTTTTAACGTAGTATTTGTACCTAATTCGGTAATATAATATAGTATTATTATCTCACGACTGCCGCTTTACCATACTTGTGTGTGTAAATGTACGTACACGCGTATTGTCTTAGTGTGCGTGAGTTCGCTTAAGTATGGCCGTATTTAAGTATGGCCGAGTGGCAGACGTGAGATAAAAATACTATACCTACTACCTAGTACATTCGCACATTTGGTATCCTAATGTAAAGCGCATCAAAATGTCCAGCTCAAAAGTTGTGAAACCTCACATCCTGACCCTTGCCCATCCTGTTCTGCTGGCATTTGTATAACCTAAGAAATAACATACATTACTTCGTCCTCAATAATTTATTACTAACTTTATATTTTATTACTTGAATAGGTTTAAAATATAAAGCATCATTGCTACTAAATCATAAATGTGTGTGCTCTTTAGAACTGTTTCAACATTGCAGATAATAATTCTAGACCTATAAACGGAATTATGGGTAGGAAAATTACGATTTATTTGATGCGACCAAGACTATTCAAGCATTGGATTGTTGAATAGTACGTAAAGGTGACATAAAATTATTGCTTTCGTCCAATCGCAAGTAAGTTGCAAAGATACAATTTATTTGACTTGATTTTGTATTACGTAAATTACGCCTTGATACTTTTGATGATACTACGAACTTCTTTTTATTCCTAACCTTTTTCCCGTATTTCACGGGGTTGGCTACCTAATCTAGGGGGTTGACCTCCGCAACCCAGAAGGGAAACCAGACCCAATCCTAGATTAGGTTACACACAACCTTTGAATTTCTTCGTAGGTGTGTGCAGGTTTCCTCACGATGTTTTCCTTCACCGTAAAAGCACCGAATAAACGTACATATGAAATTCGAAAACATAAAAACACATTGGTACGTGGTGGGATTCGAACCACGACCTCCTGCACAGAAGGCCGCGGCCCTATCCACCACACCTTCCGGGCTATTTGATGATACTACGAACAAAAGACATCAACGCGCACCATTGTTTATTATCTTTTGACTATTAAATAAATAGAACCTTTGTTTAGATTAGAAATAAACGAAACCACCGATGAATTATCAAGTCATTGGTCTTATAAGTGCTAATGTTTCTTTGATAACTCAACAGTTACCAAAACAGTCAGCAAAAAATCTTGTGTTTCATAAAATATTCAATTATCTTCTTTTGTCGTGAGACTAATACGTCCATGCAATCAACCCCAAAGAATTTTTAATAGAATAATTGGATTTTTTGTACTCTAGATCTAAACTACTTTAGAAGACAGTTAATTTAATTTCTTCTAGTAATTTATTATTAAAAAATAAGTAATCTATAGCTCTCACACAATGTATCTTCTTTCCTATAATGTTGACACACTTCATCATTCAACCAGCTCCTCTTAAATAAATATAAACATACAAATTAAAAAAGAAAGAAAACGAAAATCAAATATTTAACATTTTTATTTACGTATCAAAAATATGATAACTTAATATAGAGTTTATTTACAAAAGTAAAAAGAGAACATTTTCAGGCAGTATATTTGATGTATGATCGTAGTATAAAAAATATGGATGACAAATAGTATCAAAGTTTTTTGAGTATTTGACACAGAAAGAGAGAGTATTAAGACTTAACAGTACGAAGGTAAAGCCTCTTTTGTAACACTGTTTGATATGAGAAAACAATTCTGACATCATTCGTTGTCGTTGCCCCTGGCAAAGTGCACGATCATACAAAAAACCATCTATCCTCTACGTTTATCACGTAAGTAGATCAATTGAGTCAATAGTCCAGTCACTGCACTAGGCTAGCTAGATGTATAAATAGGTTTCTACCGTTGGTAGAGCGAACCACGTCATGTTTCTACTGTTGGTAGTAGTGACCTTTGTAGTCGAGAGCAGCCCTATCTTCGTTCTGTTTGGCGGCCTCTGGGTTGTTCTTGGATTCTATGGCGGCACGCTCCTGAAATAAACAGATAACAAATAAAGATTAGTTATAGAATGCTAGACGTAACGTAATTTACATAAACATAATAACATGTCACATTTTTTTTTATTTATACTTTTAAAAAAGTACGAAAATGCGTTCAAATTAGATCCGGCCGTTATCATACAAACTGAAGCTATTTTTGTGACATCCATATAACATCAGCTAAAAAATATATGACTGTCACAGATTTAGCCAAAATTGCTGGACGTCATTTAATACCTTCTACTTATATCAAGTAGTTTTAACTAGTTTATTTGACAGCCTACCATCATACACGATAATTGCGATATAATTTTTTTTTTATTGACAGACTACAAATTAACAAATCCACAGCCTCTTTTTAACAACAAACATGATTATAATGTGGTAACAGTTGCCTCACTCTAATAATATATATTTTGATCGTTGATGGCTCAAACTTGCCTCAGGCGGTCATCACATTATACCGAGCTACGCGGCAGAGATCAGATTTGCTCCTACACGTGGAGCTGTAACTTTGTGTTAGTTACCCCTATTTGTATGAAAAATACGCAGTGTTCACAAGCCACGAGGCAGGCTATGTGCTGCTACACACAAAGTTGGATCGTTTTTTGTTAGTACCCCGGTTTGTATAGAACATATGTAGTGTTCACGAGCTATACGGCAGAGAGCAGATCTGCTCCTACACGCGGAGCTGTAACGTTTTTGTTAGTACTTCGGTTTGTTTGAAAAACACTAAAAGCGCTTCTCCCCGCTTTAGGGTTAACATTACAGCTCTGCGCGTAGGAGCAGATCTGCTCTCCGTCACGTAGTGCGGGACAGTCTAAGAACCACCTAAGAGAGAGAATTCTTGGAGCCACTCGACCGCCAAGTGACCTTGACATCGTATTCGCATGCTGACGAGAAATTGAGTGACGGTCAGACCAGACACGCATATTTAATTTGGAAGCAACGAAGTGAGTTAACTTTGGAAATACCTGGGACGACTTTTATAGGCATTAATATGTTAAAATTTTAATAAATTATTTTTGTGTTTTATCTCTGAATCTGTCCTATGATCCCGGATGTTTAAAAATTAGGTCTAGATTTTGGACTGATTCAAATATTGCTTTTTATTTTTAATTATTTGCCAATATTCCAACATACATTGAGATTGAGACATTACAGTGATCATTCTTACTTGTTTTTCTTTAATCTCATCCATCTATTTCATAAATTGTATCTATTTAAAAACAGCGCTATTATCAAAGATGTTCAATAAAACTAATCAAAGTAAAAAAATACATACCGCATTAGCCTTAATTCCAGCGTAGATCAGGTCCAGACCCTTCTGGATCTCAGGGGACACTGGGGGAGGGGTGGGGATATGGTCTCCTTTGACCCTGAATCCGAACTCGTCAGCGGTGTACTCGACCGTGATGACTTGGCCATCAGGGGCGGTGTAGGAGTAGGATCCAGATTGGACCAGGGCGTCGTGGTCCGCACCCACGTTCTTCAGGAAACCAGTTTCTTGGGCTGTGATGTGGTTGCCGGTCTCGTAGCTGGAGTAGAAATAAACAACGGAATTTTAGAAATGTGCTTATTGGTATGTAATTTATATCGATATGAGTATTGTGCTCAATTAAAACTTCAAGATTGGACTAATTGTCCTACAAAACTCCAATTACTTTAATTTTTTTTAGGGCTATTGGCATGCAGGGTTGTCTGGAAGAGATCGTTTAAGCGTTATCTGACTTTGCGCACATTAAGTTTTAAAGAATAGAGAGTTCATCTATCTAATCTATTTCAATGGGCAGCGTTCCACTTTTCAACAAACGATATTTGACATACAATAGTACCGTTACACAAAACATGTATAATATAATGCTAGATAACAATCAAATATTTCTTAGTCTTAGGCATCAAAAGAATCTAGTTCAACAGGAAACTCTACATAACAGACTTTGTGTTATCTCGTCTATTGTTTTGTCCAAACACAATGCTCAGTTAATGATGTCGTATTGGCCAAGTCACGGTCAAGTGGGCGGTGAAATTGCAGTAGTATTATGTATCACCATTATGTGATAATACTTGGATATCACGTAAGTCTGTTCCGGCGTAAAGCTATCGGAAATCAGCAACACATGATTGGTCATTTGAATAGTGATTGGAGCTGTCTAAGCTAATTACGGCACTTGGGCATAAATATTATACATCAGCTTAGTTTTATACAGAGTTATATTTATCGTATTAGTGAACGTCAGTATCTCTTTCGAGGATTGATTCTATCTACTCTATCTACCTATAAGTAACAGAAATACTTACGCAGTCTGGTAGCTTCCATCGGTGCCCTGTTCTTTGTCGAAACGGATGATGGGGATGAAGGTCGTAGTCTCTAGGGAGACCTTAGGCCTGAAGTCATCAATCGGCTTGGCTTGGCGGAACTCCTGCGGCTGCTGCTGCTGACGGTAGTCCTGCTGCTGCTGCTGGCGGTTGTATTCTTGCTGCTGTTGCTGTCTGTAGTCATTCTGGAAGTTGTTGTAGTTCTGCTCGGCTGTCTGCTGGTCCTCAGCAACTATAGGTTGAGGCTCAGGCTTGAGCGGCACTCTTCTTTGGGGAAGAGCTGCCGCAAGGGACAGCGCGGCGGAGATCACGATCTGGAAATTAAAATAAATACGATTAAAAAAATTGAGCCTCGTCTTTCTAAAGGTTAGCTTATGAACATGAGAGTTATAGTGACATATAGATTTAATAGGAATGAAATGACATTTCTGATCCGAACTCAAATATTCATTATGCTAGGATTATAACGCCATATAAAGACAGCGTACGTGTTCAATCAGTGCAATGTTGAAAAAAATTGATAAATTATTTCTTGGTATAACTGTGCGTAATAAATAATCATAGGCACTTTATTGTGTTACATAGAGTTACAGAATCAACGTAGATACAAGTATACAACAGAAAGCTAATGAGCTCTAATTCCGCAAAATAACTTTAATAAACCAGATGATGTCAGACAAGAGGAGCTTAATCATATTCGTAATGTTGCAAGATAAGATGTAGCAGATACAATAGTGATTGTGAAACGGCCTCATTCGCCACGCCAGGTTGGGCGAAAGTGGGCTGCATGACTCGTATTGGCACTCGCATATCCACAACTACGCCATTGTCTGAATCCTCTTTACTTTTGGATACGCTTTGTTTACGCTGACAACTCTTGTCAGGAGCTGTTACATCACTAACTTGCTGAATATTGTTATCATAGAGGCTGATGCAAAAATGCGTAAAATGCGAGATCAGAACAAAACTTTTTCGAGGAATGGTTGAAATGTAAATATAAGTTTGGCTTATACAATGCTTATTAAATTAGTGACATAACAAGTGTTGCTAAAGTATAATTCAATTATCAATTTGATGATTAGCTGATGATTTTGTTTTAGGACTTCTAAATCTGTAATATTTTTACTATTAAACACTCTAAACAGATATTTTGTACAATTATGTTATCATTATCACGATGAAATATCATCTCAAATTTTAAAAGGCTTTTGCAACCTCCTGTATAAATATTACCTACAGAAATGTTAACTTGAATTGTTATTTCAAGACGAGCCACTAGTAATTAGTACATGCAGTTATGTTTTATGGAAGATGTATGGCGAGATGCATGAAACAATGTTATGTAAGTATTGAGTTATTACTAGCTTGACCATATTTGGCGTATTGAGTAAAATGGTATATTAAATCAAACAATTATCTTGCAGTCGGCTTCTGAAGTGGCTATTGTTTACTGTTTAGTAAGTAGCTGTGATGTTACATCCTCTGTGTTAACCAATTGTACCTATGTTTCGTATGTTGAACTTTTTTTGAGTGTTTTTATCATTTTATTACGAAATACTTTCTTGCTTCATTGGCTTGGAACCAGATTGGATTTAGAATCGTCAGGTATATTAATGCACTAAGCTATGCTTGCGTATTAGCTCATATTTAATCTTTAATACATAATCTCTTTCTAAATACTTATTTGATCATGTATTGTTGGAAATATTTAGGAAATACTAATGTAACGGTAAAACTGAGCTGACTATTATATGTAGTATACCTTACCTAACAAAAAGTATAGGAAACTATTGAAATGATTTCAACAACTAAAATTAAGTTAATAAATCGACATTATTTTTGCCTTAGGTCTGTCTTTTGCAACGAAGTGTTATTGCATGTGACTTGTGTTACAAATAGTAAATATTATCAATGAGACAAAACCAGTCCATGAACGTAACCCGAAAACTTGCACCCAAATATTGCGGCCTAGAAACACACTATTATACAACCGCGACCTGTTGTTAAAGATTGTAAGTACACAAGTGACTAAGGAATGACAAATGACTTAATAAATCGCATTGATTAAACGACTACTTCATGTTGTAACGGTTGGTCAGATTAAGTACATTTTGATCACAGACTAAATATGACTTGGATTATCGCGTAATTTTTTAAGATCAAGTTTTTTTTAGATCATTCTAAATTAAGTTATAGTTGAACGACTCTACTACTACCAAATTATTGCAAAACATAAATCTAATATCATCATCTCTATAAAACGAAATGAGCGAAGGGCTACTAACTTTGTGATTAATTAGTAAAGTGAATGTTTACAAGTCTAATTCACTTACATTTTGTTGGTTATTTAACATTTATGTTGCTGTAAATCTTACAAATCGTCATCATTTGCCAGTCATTAAACAAGATGCTGTTATTCATACTATTTCTGTTTTTTTTTTCGTGTAAAACTCTTATACTTACAACCGTTGTAAAACTGAAGTGCGTGTCTAATTCAATTAAAGTTTAACATTTTGTTAAAGGATGTGAGTTTGAGCGCCATATTGGATTAAACGTTTTACCGGTTTGATATTAAACGTCTTGTTACAACCGTTTAAAATGTTGTGTTAAAACTACAATTACAACTATTTCATGCGATTTAGTTTACAATATAGATATAGCACTAAACTAGCATACTACGATCACAGCAGAATCATAAACATTTAAAAAGATGTTGTACGAGATAAGGCAGAGGATGAAGCAATAATTAAATGCAGGTATTCGAAGATATGTCAAAGTTCAACCAACGCGTTGGCCTTATTTGGGGCAGCTCTTGCAACAGCTGATCACAGGGAATCCTCTAGCAGAGTTGATGCAATCACGATCCCTTCCACTTTTCAAAAATAGAACACTCTTATCTTATCATTTATTTAGGTCAGTAAATCAAGGACGTGATAGGTTAAGGACTTATCTGGGAACTTACCAGGAGCTTCATTGTTAAGTTGCGTGTGACGTGCGGCACTGAGGCACGTGGAGGCTCGTGAACTATGTCAGAGTGGTAGTAGTGCGCTCACTTTTATACTACACCCCTGCCACTTCGCGCTGCTCCGGCCCATCACACTTTCATACCCGATCTGCCTCTGCAATACGCCGCAGAAGCCAACGCCTTGGTTTTTTCGATTTTAATATCGATATCAAACAGTCGTGACTGCTCGGTTGACTCTCTTATCGTTAATTTGCCTATTGCAATGATTACTAAAGTGCATCACGATCAGAGTTCGACCTATAAACATCGTTCTTAATTAGACAATGTGCAAATAAATCTCATTCTCTACTAATCGTTTTAAAATGATCAAATTAGCTTTGCAGCGGTCTTTTCAAATACTGTAACAAACTTTGTAAAATTACTTTATACAGCAAGCTTTTACATTCACAAAAACAAGGGCTTATTTAAACCATAAAACTGAAAAAAATCTCTATGGAACATAAGTTGAAATATGAAAAATAAAGTTCACTTTCCACCCATACAAAAGGTGTCAGCTGATCCAGTCATTTTTATGGGAGCGCCAATACTTTTTCTCATACCTCAATCTATATTCCATAGAGAACATTGTTTAATTTCATGATATTAGCAAACCCTTAAAATTTCTTTGGTGAATTAAAAATCTTTCTGTTCGTGAGCTCTCCTAACAAATTCTGCAAACCGCAAATTTTTACTAGGCGTGGTAGAGCGGTACTTTATGTAGGATAGGAGCAGTACCTAAGTGCATTGCAGTAATCCCACGCTGCAGCTACGCCTTGCATATGCAGTTGTAAACTCGTAAGTGAAGAATCCAGGTCACTTCCGATGACCAGCCTAAGAATGCTGGTATTCATTCTGCTAAGAGTAATTTTTTTGTCAGTACGCAAACAGAAGGGATTGCTTAGACAACAAAACTGATCAACTTTCACAAATATTTTTTTCTAGGAAGTAAAAGAAAAAAAAATACTTCCCCATACAAAATAACCACTTTGTTCGGAAATTTTGTAAGGGGAAGTTGTTAAATAATGTTTTTTTTTTCTAGAACATTTTTTTAAATGTTGTTCAGTTTCGTTGTCTGACCATTTCTAAGGCCTACAAGACATACATTATACATACAGGATACAGGCGTATGACTGTATGTAGTGTTACTCACAATCCTTGAATTCACTCATTAGCCGGAATAAAAGGTACCTACATTATGTATTTGGACCATATTCATTTCGCAAAATCAGTGGCAAAGATCACCGCTTGAAACCTAACTTTGACAATCGTCATCGAAGATTGCAAAACTACTGATTGAGCTTGTTGTATAAACTCAATGCATACTGTTCGCGGAAACATAGTGTGTAATCATTTGACATAAAAAAGAACATTATTTTTGACTGCAGAATCGTTCATTTCAACTTGTTGTCGAGAATGAAGCTATAAGATTTTAAAAGGTGAAGATAAAACGATACCACAAGCATCGCAGATAAAAAGATCAAAAATCTGTAAATGAAGTTTTGCTTATTTGAGTAAAAAAATGTTTCCTTTGAGTAAAAAGTTTGCTATTTCAAGTATTTAGAGCACTTTCCCTGGTCTGAAAATTCCACCCTGGCATTATTGAACCGATAACCTGTCACTACAGTGATAAACAGATATCTGGGTAGGCCTGATTTTATTCGTATCCTGACAATCTCTTTGTAGCCACTCAAAACGAACTTCGGATTCCCTTTCAGAACCTATCGCACCACCAGCAGCACACATGGTTAAGCCGCATGAGCATAATTTACCGCAGTATTATTACATAAACGGTAGGCGTTATTCGGTATGTCCGCGAGGCAGATACGGCGTGGAGCAACGTTAGTGGTATCAGATAGTGTTGCCATGGGGATAATATCGATATCGATGTATGTTGTACCGATGTATCCTTTGAGATGGATGTTGTTAGGCCTATTAAAAACGGTAAGTGTTATTCGGTATGTCCGCGAGGTAAAGAAGGCTCGTTGCAACATTAGTGGTATCAGACAGTTTTGGTATCACGGTGTCCATCAACATCAGGCCTATTAATGGATGGTTGACAACAAACTTTCTGAGGAGTTCCAATGAGATTACCTTTAATATGTGCCTGAAACTCAAAAAAGAATAAAAATACATTTCATCCAAAGGACACAATGATGTATGTAAAAAAAACAGCTGTCAATTGTCATATTATATTTATTTCTTGATATTATTTTTCCTGAAGAAATTTTTTTATCATCACACTCATAGTTTTCAGCATCATTCCAACCATCGAACGCCGCCTATCGATCATCACCACCGACATCACTAGTGTCTGTTATCAAGGCGACTTGTGCAATCATTTAAAGGGTGCGTGTGCGCTGCGGATCTATAATACGATTATATTCGTTCTATGAAATGCTCGCGTTACTGTTTAAACGGTGTTGTTCCTGTTTCCTGTATATCGATAATGATTCTTATCCCGATGATTCATTCAACAATTCTTTTCAACAGTTCACTCTAACTGGAATCATGAAAAAAAATGGTACGCTGAAGAGTGATCGAAATAAGAATTTATGACAAGGGATTAATTATGATTTATAGTGATTATGTACGTTAGGTAGTGAATAGGTAATTAGTGATTTATTTATTTCATCTTATTATATCTTGGATAAGTGATAATGATAAAAGTCTATTAAATATAGGTATGTGTGCCGTCGCCTATCAAAGTAGTAATGGTAGGCCTTTACTTCAGTGAAATAAATCACCATGCATTATAGTCATAATTGTCAAAGAAATCGTTAGGTGGGCAGTATATTAACATAATAATTTAGGTAAGATTTTTGATCAAGAAATTCTATTGTTGAAGTTCAAGGTTTGCATAAATTAATTTAAACATAAGGTCAAACGATAAGGAATCCTGTATCGTTAACTTAATAGGTAGGTATTTTATAGGTATTTATAGGTATTTTTGTTTTCTTTAATTTTAATTAAAGGTAGAGTTTACATCCTGTTAAATAAAATTAAAGTGTAGCTTAAGTTCTTTTGGCATAGTCACACTTGTAATTTTGGCTTGCAATATTTTATATCAAATAAATAGTATCATAAACTCTTTGATTCGCAAAATTCCTAAAGTTCTTGCTATTTCGCAGACTAATCCTTTCTCTACTGTACCTATGGTGTTTCAGACGCAGATGCGCGTGGTTATGAATCTGCACATTACAAATTGATACAATTCGATATACATTGCATAGTGGGTTAGCTATTTATGATACCAGGAAAATTTATGAACTGACGGGCCACGCAATGTACATTCATTAAATTGTAATTCGTAAGTTGTGGTTTTATGGAACGTGCCCTTGGTCGCAGCATCTTGTCGTGCGTGTTTCAGCCGGCCAATCGGCGCGGGCGCAGCGGCCACGAAGAGACGTGTTATGTAACAGGTCAACGACCTAGCGCGTGCCACTCTGCCGATTGCCGACCCACTGGAATGGGTGCTATGGACAATGGTAGATTAGCCAGCCAAGTTCTTCTCTTGTTGGGGTTTAATAAGTAAATAAAAAAAGGGTCATGTTAGAATATTATAATGATGTGTATTTGCTGTAGTGACGGGTTGTCACCTCGTTGCTTTACTGAAATCCTCGGTTCTCTTTACTGTATTTTACAGTGTGCCTGAAAAGGAAAATAGTAGGCAAATTATTGTTTTATTATCGCTTCCAGTCCAGCACGAAAGTCAGTATGTGTTTTTTTTTTAAAGAAATGGAATCTGGCAGTTCTAAGTAACGATTTAGTGATTGGGTTTTTATATATTTAACTTAAACCCAATTTTGCATAAGTATATTGACAGTAGAATGACTAAATAAGATCAAACATTGCATTTTATTTGAAAATGGCGATATTGACATACAAACATCTACAAGAATTGTTTGATCACGATGAAGATGAAGTACCAAAGTAAAATGGGTTTGCTTTATAAAAGAATACTTACTTTACGTTAGAATTCAGTTTCTGTTTTCTTTAAAAATGTCAAGATCGTATGACAATCAATTGATACAACCCAATACGATACAACGAATCACGAAAAACAAAAACCCAATAAGCTAGCTAGAAGATAATTGGAAGTTTTATTGACTTTTTTTATTCAAAGAGGTGTTAATATTTGTTTGTTCTCTAGTTATAACTGATATCATATCTACGTCATTGGTTTCACAATAAAAGTGAGAGGAGGAACGCTACGTCTTGTATGAGTAAGTATAGGACGAGATTGATTTAATCTGACATTTGATAGCAATATTTTTATTATACTCGCGTCATGGTTCTTTTAGATTATCTGAGTATAGTTTAGTTTTCAAAATGGGAAGAGTTTTTAAAAACTTTAATATTAAACTTATCTTCTAAATTTCAAAATAATTGTTCGGCATAATGTTTGACTTTCGAAATTATAGATTAGGGATATAAATATTTGAATTAAAAGAGGATTCATAAGAGTAAAGTATGCCACGTCATATTTCATGACATTCTTACTATCATATTTTATACCTACCCAAAAGATTATGATTTTCTTTTTTCTTTCGTGCATGATATAATAAAAAAGATAACAAATAAAACAGAATTATTAACTGTATAAGACAAAGTAATATAATATTTACAAAACTGTCAACAATATTATTTAATTGCTAACATATCACATTTTTTTACATTTGCTGAGAAATTAACGCTTAAATTATAAACCCGTTCCAAGAAGGATACAAAATGCACTTACATATCTACAAATCAAATGGCGCAAAGTCGATAAGCATGTACAGAACGGGGACGTTTATATTACACATCGACACTTGGAAGAAACTGACGCTTCGGTACTAGTCGGTTTTACAAGTGCAACAAAAATAACGCTCTAACATAGCCGATCTTGGCCGATCTCGATATGTTATTTATGCCCCTTTACTGTAAATATACTATATCGAATTCAAATAGGCAGTGGTATCAAGAAAATCTTTTAATTTACGCTGCAACAGTGGTGTTGCTAGCAGCTTCAGTTGATGATGGTTCAGCTGCAGTGGAAGACTGTTCAGTAGGAGCACCTTCCGTTGTCTTAGGAACTTCTGTCGTCGATGCTTCCGTAGTTACACTTGCAGTCGTCGAAGCTGCTTCAGTAGTTTTAGCTGCCTTAGTACTCGATACTTCAGCAGATTCAGTAGTTGATGGTTCCGATTTAGTGGATGCTTCTACACTTTCAGCACTTGCAGGGGCAGCAGTTGAAGCAACTTCTGCAGATTCTGCTGATTTGGCGTCTGCAACAGTAGCTGACAGTGGAACTGCTACAGATTTTTCTGCTGCTTTGGCAGCTGCTGGTGATGAGGCCGATGAAGCGCTGTCGGCGACCTTAAGAGCTCGACCGCTCTTCTCAGCAGAACTACTTCCAGATGCTGAAGGCACTCGTGGAATGTGGTCACCAATTGGTTGGAAACCGTTCTCGTCAGCTATGTATCTAAACAAAATTAAACACGTTCAAATATTAAATTAAATAACACTGTGCGAGAAACCGTAAAAACACTGAATTATAGATTCGGTAAATACAAAATTTACGGTCTTAATTTTGTCAAACAATTGTTACAATTTTCCATTTATTATGATATGAGATATTAGAACCATAGTTAAAACTTAATGACTATTATGAGCCGCTCACTAGTCATCACATTGATCTTTTCACATTAAAAGTTTTATAAAAAGCTCAGCAGCTTTTGTAAAGTTTTTTAATCAAATTATTGAAATAGGTGGAAGAATCATTTTATTGATTTTATGCATGATTTACTTATTTAAATCATAACGGGAACTTTATCGAGATATAATGTAGTTGTGCCGTCGGGTACGAGAAGTATTTTGATTTAATTAACCCTAACTATGAAAAAAGCTGTATGACCAGTTACCTGACACTGATAAGGGTTCCGTCAGGAGCAGTGTAGGAGTACGATCCCATCTGCACGTGAATCTCATCGCTGTCATCAGAATCCTCTCCACCTTCGTTGCTGTCTCCTGAACGGCTTCTGAGCTTAGGAACCTTTTTGTCAAACGAGATCTCTTCCCGTTTGATGCCGTTGCCGGTTTCGTAGCTGTATTTTATCACAAGAAACTAAATTATATCACAAGAATCATGGGATCACATATAAAATTGTACATTTAAGATTTTGACGATTTGCTCTGCTGAGTATGGTTTTTAGAAATTTAAGGCTCTTATTTATGAAGCGATTTCAAGATTGAGATCAAAATTAATTAAGTATAGATTTTGACAGTATATTTTGTACCATTTCTGAACTCATTTGAGAGCTGATTATTCATACGGGCCTAAAAATATTTTATCACTTTATTTAATTATCAAATGCAAACTATCCAAAATAATGACAACCTATGCAGCATTATCATTTTGCTGTTTAACGAAACGAACCAATACTCGTAGGTATTCAAAAAACAACAGCAATAGGTACCTACAAATTATTAAACTCTCACTTGAACTGTTACTAATTAGTATTCATACTAAGATTTAATGTAGAGCGGATAAGAAACAAGTTTAATTGATTAAATTAAGTGTTACACATATTATTTAACACTACAAATGTTTCACTTTTAGTGGTAATAAATATTTATTACTATTTAACTTGATAATTAATGAGCACTATTTATTTCGTAATAAAAAAGTTGAGCTGGTAGACCGTAGTTTATTTTCACCCACCTGAAATGATACGTCCCATTGGGTTCTAACTCGTCGGACTGTGAAACTATCGGTATAACTGTTGGTTGCTGCTTCTCTAAGGGCACGACGTCCGTCGACGCAGGCGCTGCCAGCGCACCCGCTGCGAAACACAAGCAAACAGCTACGTACAACATCTTTGAAAAACCTACACACTCCCGAAATTCGGTGACGAATGATAACTCCAGACCTCTTTACCACCTATATGTAAGAGTCATCTATTTACACTACCCTCCCCCCGCCTTCCGGTGGAGCGAGCCTTAGCGGATGCTAAATACTTCAACCTTAGCGCTTGAGTGAGATGTTCTCCGAAAATTGCACAATCGGAGAGGTGTCAACAATGAGACATGATAGGGTGACGATCTGACGTGATTAAATTGTTAGTCCAATCTTGGTCCAATATCTAAAGAATCACAATTATAGCTTACATTTAAGAAGACAATAGATCTTTACAGGTAAGAATAGTAATAAGAATAATTTATTAGGTCAAAATTAATTAATTAAGGTCGCAGTGGCTGTTGGGCTGAATAGACCAACACTTTCCTTCCAAATCATACATTCAAGAAATCTGTGTCAAATTTACAAGTGAAAAAAGAAATGTATACCAAGTCGCCTGTGTTTCTAACCTTTCTTTGCGAAACTGAAATATCTTTACTAATATTACTAATTACTAAAATATATTCGTGGAAATGTAGTTGTGTGCACGATTTGTCATTTATTTGATAAGAACTGTGCTTAGCAAACGTGCTTAGGTTTTCAGCAGTGCGTGAACGGGCCAATGTTTAATATAAATATTTAAATGAACGTACAAAGTAAGTAAATAAATAAGTAAATATTTTTACAACGGTTTACAAAACATGCTTACTCACCTCTCATCAAAACTCATTAAAGCTCCAAAATATGTAAACCAGAAATAAGAAACAAGACTTTGTTCTACGGTTTTCACTGAAAATTATGAGTTTCACAGTAACGCAGTAAGTACAGATTTGCCAGTTTTTTTAGACATGATACTACAGCTACAAGCCTTCTTCATACAATAACCTGGTAATTATAGCTTCATAATTTGATTAAAAAAATTGATTTCAACAGTTTAAAATTTGCACCATTTAGGTACTAAGTACCTAAGTATAACATAAGTACTTCTTAATAACGTATAGGTAAATTATGTTGATTGGTTCACTGCAGAGTTATTTTTCGGAACTTATAGAAAACCCAGACGTGACTTTACATCTACATTACAGGTATTGAGAAAACATTATATACTTTTTCTAGGAAAATGGGAAAATTTTCCATCTTAATTGATGGAGGGAGAAGGAGGTTTCAGTATTTGTATAAAATTTTATATACTAATTCATCATTTTGGAATACTTACGGGTGTGCTCTTTTATTTTATTTGTGTCTTTTATCATGCCTAGTATAAGTAGGAATATCAACAAATACATATTTTAAAACGAATCTAGGTTTTTCTTTTTAAGTAAGTTCTTGCATACCCACTAAAAAAAAAAAAAAACTCGCCGTTATGTTTTGTTAAGTTTAAATTTTAATGCTTGTAAAGAGTATTTAAATACCTAATATAAACTTTTGAAGCTGCAATTTTATACCTTTGTGGGTCATTGCTAAGTAGATATTTGAGAAGATTACACATTTGCATCTTTAGCTTAATACCACACAAGCGTTAATGTAATACAGTCAGCCATATCGCTCCTCGATTATGCCCACCATTAATCGGATTCGGCTATTTCTTGTTTGACTAGTACGTAATTTGATTAAAAATTCCGATGTAGCAGCTTGATTCGTCACCACTGCCATATTAAGCGCGTGTGTGAATTGTTGTTTAGATGAATATAACTATAAATACTCATAAATAATGCTTAAATACACTACATTTGTATCACTTTTTATATTATTTATAAACAGTGCAACTTGTGATGACGCAGATGAAGTGAAACGTTTCGGTCTGAACAGAGCGAGACAAAGTTATCGTTTCAATCATCCACCAGCTGCGGAGGATGATAATTATGAGAAAATTCCCGTAGCTGTAGTGTACGACAAAGTGATTGAAAGAACTCACCGTCGACAAAAACTCATTGAACAGACAGCAGAAAGTGAAAATAAGGTAAGTGCTCCAGAAATTAAAGAAACTGTTACACTACCCACTGTCCCATCAGGCACTGTCCCCGAAAAAGTTATTAAAGAAAAAGTTACAACAGAAAATTCTGTAAACGCTATTAATACATCGACGGAAAATAATAGTAAACCTGAGGGCAAAGAAATAAAATTAACTTTTAAGATACCTGTCTCGGTGGTTTACGATGATGAACCAGAAGTAGTCAAAACAAAGAAAGTTGAGCCCGAAATAAGTAACAGACGCAAAGTGGGTAGGAGACAAAGAAAACCAACTGCAAAACCTGACGAACAAAAAATAGTGACAATAAAGCCCTTCCTGAAAAATTACGATGATCATAGCTCTAATTCAAAGACAACAAATCACATTATGGAAGAAGCCTCAACAAAGCCTAGCCTAGACAAATCCCCACAAGTAGACTTTAATAAAGCGAAAACACGGGGACGTAATTCAAGAAGACGCCCGCAAGTACAAAAATCGGATTCAAAAATTGTGAAGGTGTCCACTGAGAATATTCTGCAACAGAGAAACGATCAAACGACTGAAATGAGCAAACCGATCGTTCTAAGTGAATACCAGAATAATGATAAAATATTTCAAGTTCAACGTTCAGAATCGTCAAATATTATATCTGCCGAAAAAGGGATCCGAGAAACAGCCAAAAACGTGCAAACGTCAAAAACTAGTAATTCAAACGTAACTAATGCAAGCGAGCCTGCAACAAAGAGAGAACATGGCGAACGGGACCCTGTAGTGCAAATAGTTGCTTCTGAAAATCTTGTACACGGAGATACTGGAGAGTTCAAATACAGGTAATTATAGGTAGAACCAAAAAAAAAATGTAATTGAATGAAACCAACCACCTACCAACCATAAGAGTAAAATCAGAGAAAAAATGCTTTTCATGCACTGCTTGCTTAAATCGTCTGGAATAGACGTAAAGGCCTATGATGATGCATACTGTAGAGGATTTCGGTTGACATGACAGATTAATAACATTTTACTTATGTTTAAATTACAGTTATGAAGGTGGCGACGGCACTCGAGCTTTTAGCAAGGGAATACTAAAAACTTCAGAGTTTGATGAAGAGGCAGCTGGTGAAGCTGTTGAAGGTGGATTTTCATACAAGGTACGTACTTAATTGTACAATTCCAGCATAAAATTATGTACAAGAAGAGCATCACTATTATTTTGCCAGTTTTCTAACATAAGTAAATGCAAAATGCAGTTTAAGTAGAAATTAAAGGAAGTGCAAATTGCGTACTAAGCAATGTTTATTATCTATTTTTAGTGCAATTAATTTCCATTCTCATAAATTACAGTATATTGACAAGCTGATTATTTAAAAACCAGTCTTATTTATTTTTCAGGACAAAGAGGGAAACGACTTCAGCCTCTCCTACACAGCCGATGAAAACGGGTATAGGCCAATCGGCGCACATTTGCCGACACCTCCCCCGATTCCTCCCGCAATCGCCCGAGCGCTGGCCTACCTTGCCACAAAACCCACACCAGAGCCAGTCACAGAGCCCATCAACGAACAAGAAGAAGAAAATACTCCAGCTCCAGACAAGAGACCGTAATACGTATTACATGTGTATAGAATTTATTATACCGTGGAAACTCTCCATTGTTGAAGCTCTCTAACAATAATCATTGTGATCAATACATAAAGTTATACTTTAAAGCGCCTACTTATCGTAATAAAGCTCATAGCAAAATTTTGTTGACTCATTAATATTCAATCATGTCAATGCTATACCTATTGGTTTCCAACCGCACCATCGGTTACAAAGTTACTCTCGAATTGTAATAAGCTATGTTGCTCGTCCTTGTCTAATCTATTGTTTGAAGAATGATGCATTTGTCTGTCTCCCTCAGTATCCAGGCTAGTGGGTGCAGTACCATCATTAAGTGTATTCTCATCAGTGACCTTGTAAGCACGCTCACTTTGGAAAACAGGTTGTTCGAAGAATGTCAGCAGCAGTGTTACATACTTGTTTGATCCACTTGCGCTTTCTGGCACTTACGTCTTCAGTTTTTTATCGTCTAGACTTTTTCAATACTTCTGAACAATTAAACGTACTAAATCTAAAGACATTATACAAAGAATAAATCACAGAATAGGCGGTATTATTTGTTCGGAAAAAATATTGCTGTTTGATTGTTTTACCGGCTGATTAATTTTGAAATCAAAACAAGGATTAGATCAGCTTCAGATACGATTAAGTCATTCCTATTACCAAGTGTTTATTAACTTAATAGCTTTGTTGTGTTTCCAAGAAAAATCTGTATAAGTTTTGGTGATTTAACTTTGAATTTATTCATGTAGGTAATTGCTAGATGTATTGTTTTAGTACCGTTTGAAGGAAGTGACTTCAATCGTCTTTAACATGTATGTGTTAATTACGCATAGTTCTGTTTATAGCTCTATTTTGGTAGATTCTCTGCGATTATTTGCTTTTGTAGCTTTTGTGTAATGTCAAAGTTGATTCAATTAACATAAGGAAATCAAACTGCAGTCGCGTCGTTGATTGGGTTATAAAAGTATTGATATTCAGCCATTTCCAGTTTTTTCGAGAGATGTGCAGAGGAAGACCTTGGCCAACATGGAACGGTAGTTATTATAGGTATTATAAAGACAAAATAACATGCTATTATGCAATGCATCTTTGGCACTGAGTATGCTTTTATTTTAAAAATAAATAATATGAACACTTTCTTTTCTTTCATTCATCATATATCACAGATCAGTCACATTTACATTCATTTTTATGTGATTTTTTATTATTGCATGTTAAGTATTAATATTAAAGATACCGCTCTGGGCGCAGTCTTTTGTGCAAATATGAGTATTTTTGTTTTATTGAGACCAATTGAGTATTTGTTCTGCGGCCAGGGCGGCAATGGCAGTCAGTCAGGCAGGTACAAAGTGTGATAAGTGTCGTCAAGGAGTCTTCCAAAATTGTGTAATCTGGTGTTGATCAGTTTCTTGGCGGCGGTAGAGTTGCAAGGTAGTCGAGGGCTTTCTGGATCGCTGGCGGTATTGGTGGCGGGGTTGGTAGATGTGCTCCCTGGAAAACGAAAAATAATAATAATATTAAAGCAAGATAAACAAGTCAAACAAAAGGGATCTCTGTATAAACATAATTATTTGGTATTTTTTATGATAAGCCGAAATTATTGGGAAACTTTCTTATCGATATCATTGTTTTATTCTGCAAACACAAAATTAATTTTTAAAAAAACTAGATATTTATTTTCTCCTATAATAGGTACTACCTGAAAAATAGAATCATTTTTTTTTTCAGGAAGTGCTGCTATGTTGGTGTTATAACGGAATAGCAGAGGTTCTAGCAATAGCACGTTTTAGTATTGTATTTTATATACGTGTCAAGGCCTAACATACTGCAGACATTTTGACACACTATATCAAACACGCTAGCAAATACTTTTAAGATTTATTTGTTCAAAATGTCAAATATTTTATTTGAATCAAACTTCGACTATTCAATTATTAATATTATTTATTGCAGGAGAGGTTTAATCTACATCCATGCTGGACCGGAAGCGATAAACCAGTACCACCTCTTTTAGAACGTACTGAGAATATACAAATATGTAAAAGCGGTCAAAAAGACTACAGCAGCTGTACACGGTCCTATTTGCTTTTTATTATGTAGTCTGTGATGTGTCCCACAGCAACGCAAAGGGATTTTATTAAGCCTTTGAAGCTCTGTCAACCCCATATGGCATATTTAGACGTGATTTTATATTTATAGATGTACCCAACCCAGCCTTGTTGTGTTGATTTATTTATAACGTCGTGAGACAACATGAGTGTCACAAGAAATTCTGGAAATACGCAGCCAGTGATTCATCAGCCGGTAAAGCATCTTACATAATTTTATAACCGTTGGGTTTTCACACTATTCAATATTTGGGTAAATCATTTAGTTTATAGGAACTACGAGTGAAAGATATTGGAGCAGTTTTAGAGGCTAGTATTAAAACCAGATAAAATTTACTGGTTTCACTTTGATAGTAAATATGTATTTATGGGGCATAAACAGAAAACCTATGACAATGACGAGCTATTTGGTACTCGTTTTGGTCATATAATTATCAATTAGGACTCTATCGTGAGCTCGTCGAAATATTTCTGTGAATCTTTGTTAGCTGTTGATCCGGTATCTTTTATTCCAGTATTACGATTAATTGTAATGCGAGTATGTTCGATTCACAAATATTATTATGGTGTGGTGCTGGGTAGCTGAATGATGTCAATGGCATCCGGCCTGCTAGTCCCGCAATTTTGGATTGTGAATTTTGGTGAATTTTGCAATATAGTATAGCATCTCAGGTCTGAAGCCATTCTCATCAACAGCGATGTAGTTAGGCCCGCTGGTCTCACAGTGGACTATTAGTGGCTGTTATATTATAAGGTAGTACCTCAGGTTTGAAGCCATTCTCATCATCAGCGATGTAGTTGAGGTTGATCTGCGTGCCATCCGGTGCTGTGTAGCTGAAGCCGCCCTGGGCTACGATGACGTCAGTTGCGTCTGGCCCGCTGGCTTTCTTCAAGGTTCCAGTCTCTTCTGCCTTGATGCCGTTCTCTGCTTCATAGCTGGAAGTAGAAAGAAAAAAGGGACTTATAATTTGAAGCGACTGGATTTGTTGTGGTAAATTATCTCTGTAGTGACAGTGAGTGATAATTAGTTATTCGTAAATTTCTGATGACTGACAAAAATAATGTAAGAAGAAATAATTTTCTACGGGACTAATTTAGTCGTTTTGGATAATAATCGATCAGTCAGTTTCAGTCAGATAAGATAAGAATTTTGTAACTTACTTAAATATTGGAATTGTAAAGTTGTAGATCATTTAAGTTTACAAAAAAATCTACATTGTAGGTACCTGTATTGTCTTAAAAACATTGACACAACGTGACAAGTCCGGCATTGTGTCAGTGGCACAATTATCACCGAGGTGTTAACTAGGTAGTTCAACACCATATAAATGTAATTCTTATTACGTATCAATGACGGTTGAGATAAAGATATCACTTCGAAAATAGTTTGTTAATTTTTATAAGAATAAAAATAATATGACTACTTCTTTATGATGGTAAAAAAACTTTCGTCATATGTGAGCTACTACAGGTTGTAGGTATATTACTAAAATAAAAAGAGTATCATTAGCAGTTTAAAATTGCTGTTAACAGTGCATGTTTCTTTACTTCTCTAAAAGCCATTAAAGGTGGAAACAATTAAGTTAAAGTTTAGTAGGTTGATAAAAAATTGATAAAAGGCCCTTCGAGCAGAAAAATCGACTCTACTTTCGATTGAGACTCTAATATTACTTAAAATGCAAATTATTCCAGTTCCAATTACTTTGCATAAAAATGAAAATATAGCAACACAAAGCTTTATATTGTTTCAAACACAAGGAATAACGTTATGACATAACTTTGTTAAAAACAAATGAATCTAAAAATTTATACGAGGCTGTCCGCGATAATAGATTTCTTTAGATATCTACCTGTATCTATAAGAGCCATCCGGTTGCTGATCGAAGTCCTGTTTCAAGATAGCCACGACCTGGTCTCCTCCGGGTTTCTGCGGAGCGGACGCTGCTAGCGCCACCACCCCGAACAAAAATAATAACCTCTGAAACCAGAAACAGAGAATTTTGTTTTTGATTATTTGATATAAGTGATACCCAGTAAAAAAATGTTTATTTTGTCCACACAATCATTATCTTAAACGCCTTATAATTTTGCAATAGCAATTGCAACCTTTAACGAAACCTCATCTAACACTCAGGCGTTTGTTTAAGGTTGAGTTTATGCAAAAAATATTCATAATAAAGCTATAAATATCATAACAATATGGCATTTGACCTCTAAAACTACCTCTAAAGTTCACTTTCATATTTTTTGACCATAACAAATTACGTTTACATTATATCAGATTTCTTTAAAAATGATCTCTAACAGTTCTGTATAGAAACAGACAAAAGAAAAACTAAAAATAAGGTTTAGGACTTTAGGACAAATACCTAGGTACATAATTAAAAATATTGTTTATGATGAAACTATAACCAAATGCACATTCGCTGCAATGCTGGCCGGCCACTAACCTATTCAAATAGGTACATTCAAACAAACACGTAAAGTCAACTTGCTAATTTGTGTCCACAAGTGACAGGCAAAGTAACAACGTGAAAAGGACGTTAGACATCGATATCGTCGTACATTGCTGGGTACATAAAGAACGTGGTTATGTTATGTGTTAGACAAAGCCAGCAATGAATAGGTGTCCTCACATGGTATTTTACTTTATCCATATCATTGAAGTATAGATGGACGCCGGTTACTGACACACGGCCTTCATAATCACGCAAGGTGCATCTGTTTCCGAACTATACGAACCGGCCGCTTTAAGATATAACCTCAAAACAAGAAAACTACTGTTAAAATTATTAGTTTCTTTTTCGCAAAATATAGTACAGGAAATTATTTGAAAATATAGCTGTGTCACAAGTATAGGATCATATTTATCTTTAACTCACATCGTCAAAGTGCCATCTATATTTTCCTTCTTACAAATTACTTGTTTCTAAATATACGTTTAAACTTATCATTCAAACTGGTCGTGTTTAAAATTCATCTTAAACTAACCATATGCGAATGTTTTTTTACACTACTCAATAGGTCAATAAAAATGTAAATATCCGTGTAGGCGTAGGTCACTATGGTCTAATGAAAGGTCACTTGTCATTTTAAAAGAGATTGATGTGATGATGTGATAAAATATATTTTATTACAATGTAAAAAAAATAATAGTTATAAGGGTTAAATTTCATTCTGCCTGGAACAGAGACAACTTTTCTCTGTTTCAGATATAAACTGAAAAATTCCTAATATTTCTAAATTACACTCAGACTCAATCATTTATATTATGTACACAAATTATTACATACATTATATTACACATTTATAGTAATCAAAGAAATATAATGTACAAAAAACGCAAGACCAATCCTGTTATACTTACTAATTCGATAAACGAAATCAAATAGATGAAAAAACTAGATCCGCCTCCTGCCACCGTATTCAATATGTCTTGTTATACTAGGTCTAATGTTATGTAGTGTAGGATGACACGGTTGGTCGAACAGATTAATACATTTGAAATTGATAACAGATGCAATATCCTGGCAGTACAGGCGACTGCATGTGGAAGTAGCTTATCAACAATGTAGAAAAGTTCGTATATACAGATATAAAAATAAGTATGGTATCAAATGTTATTTGTCTTAATTTTAGTACCTATTTATTTATTTGCCTTTATAGTTAGTTGCATTTTTGCTTTTACAGTATGCCATGTAAGACAAGCAGTTTGCAGGCTCCCAGTAGTCCAGTCTAGAAGATGACCAATAGAATAGAATAGAAAAATCTTTATTTGTCACCAATTATTTAGCGGACAAAACTTAAACTTAAGCCTTATAACTAAAGGGGTGACAAAAAGGTCTCAACTTAATGCTGCGGAAGTGCCTAATATAATGGACGATGACTATTATAGGTACTATGAATCAGCAATAACAACGAGTGATTCCACTGTGCTTCTGATAGTACATAAGCGCCCTGATTGATGGATATTCGAGAAACAGGTAATACTTACGGTGCACCATCCGTAAAGGATGATACGCTTATCAAGCGTACGCGCATACGTAAAGAAATCGATTAGGTAATACAAAAAAAAACAGCGTCGGTCGGTAATCATTTCAAGTGACTTCAATTATGAAACTAATTATTGACCGCACCCACAGATTAAAGAGGTAATTATAAGGCGTAATAAGTAAAGTTTACGTACATAATCTCACACTTATATTACACATTACGGCGTAAGCACAGAGTATCAACTTCTTATTAAAGTTTAGTTCGTTGTGTCAGACGTGGCTGATGACTGAAATGGGTCATCGTTAGAAAATCGCCTCAATTGAAAATACTTACCTACACGAAAACTCTCAAGTCCCTTTAGGTATTTAAACTTGAGAATATGTGTTTATTATTTTCATTTTGTTCGTTTTCACAAACTGCTATGAATATTAGTTCAGACCTATTGTTTCTCGTCGTAAAATACGGCACCTTAAGTGACAATAAAATTTTGCATAAACATTGCGTCACTATTCCACACGTAGTAGAGTAGTACTACTGGCTTCACAAATTTTATGGTTTAAGGTAAATACTTTATTCTATCACAAGTTAGGTTGAGTTAGAAAAAACTTAAAAAATATGCGATACGTATGGGCTGAAAGCAGCAAGCATTTACGTCATAAATCACCCCATTAATGTTATATGAGGCCAATGCCTACTAGGCCTTTGACGCTCCGCCTATCCCGTAGGGCATACAAGCGTGAATTATGAGTGAATTTTGCACTCGGTAGACTGCTTATGCAAATAGTTAGCGGTATTTTTTGTGGAATCCGTCCTTGGAGCTAATTGGACGTTTGTCTCTGAAACGACAATGTCGTCTCGAGCAGACCACGAATTGCCGGCATTTAGTTCCCACCAGTTATCTTGCGCAACTCACACTGTATCACTATATCATAATAAATAATCTACATAGTAGCTTGACAGAAAGATCTTCTGCTGCCTAGCGTCTAGCGTTTTCCCTGCCTAGTGGCTGGGCTGGGGTAATATGACCGATTTTCTTTCCAAGCATACTGTTAGGGGCAGAAAAGGGAGCCAAGGGTTTTAGTAGCTATATTGCAATTAACTACAAAAATTATACACGATCTTATCAAAAACGCCATGTAAAATTTGCTACACTAGGCAAAAACCACCAACTTGACACATAGGTGACATAGGTTAGGTCTTTGAAATAGGTAATAATTATACTTCACATTTCTTTCTCGAGATAAGTATATATATATTCACACATGTTAGTTACGCGTCTAGCAGTCACCACTCGCACTGTATTTGAGAGCATTAAATTTACTCTTTTTATTTAATTTTTCCTGCGGGTATCCCTGTTTACGCCATCTGTCGATCCAGTTGTACGCTCTTCATTCGCAGTTCAGTGCTCGACCACTCCACTTGTGTTCCCGTAATCGTTCACTGAGTAATAAAATAAAAAAAAAAAAAGTGAAAAATTAAAAAAGTGCCCAAACGGACTTATCTTCATCCGCTTCACAAGGTCTGTACCGATCTTATTTTTAAAAGTGATTTTTGAAAAAAGTGTTTTTATAAGTCCAGATAACGTATTTTTACCACATGCATTCGAGTTTTCCGTTGGGGATCTCTCACCGCATGATTTACAATGCAATCGGAATATTCGTTGGGGATATTTCACCGCATAACCTATAATGCAATCGGGATACTCATTGGGGGTATCTCACCGCATATACCTATAGAAAATGCACTCGGGTTTTCCATTGGGGATCTCCCACCGCATATTTCTATACATACGATAACGTCTGTTATCCGTATCACACGTGATTTTCAATCACAATCGACACGCGCCTATGCCTATGGCTGCGACATTGTCATAATCACTTATTTCATAAGTAACTGAAAAATACGTTGTTCTGGTACCTACTCCGTTTTCTAACGGATTTATCGAGTAAATTCAAATGAATATTATCTCTTACCGATTATATTAAATAAAATGCATTCGAGATATTCGCTGGGGATATTTCACCGCATATGAATGAATACGATCATTTCTAAACATACGATAACACCCGTTATTCGAAGCTTGTGTCATACTTGATCTCAATAGGACACGCATGGTACAGTGTTTACCGAAACTTTTCGTGAAACCCACTCACTATAAAAACAATATGCGCTACAGCTGCAGTTACCAGTTACCAACGGAATACCCGTTACCTAAAATGTACGTGTGACATAATATGATCAATCGATCACAAACGCTATAAACACTAATGGTGCAGTATTTACTGTGTAAGAATGACCATTACGCTGCCGAGATAACGTATATTTTATTATACCTTTACAATACGACTGACAATACGTTACTCTGTACCCTGTCCTGTATATTTACGGATTTGCTGCATAAATTCAGACACATCTCTGTGCATATTTTTGAAGATACCAAACGGATCACTTTCGACCGTAATCTTTAAATAACGAATTACCATATTATGATATGATAACAATACACACATTGCAGTGTTTACAATCTAAAAAACTATCACGACACATCATTGTCGTGATTACTTAATTTATTCGTAATAGAAAAATAAATTGGTTTATACTCTGTGTTCTTAAGTACAGATTCATTCGACATAATCAAATACCTTATTGTTGAAATAATTAAACGTTTCACCTTTATCAACGCCGATGGTTCACATTCGTACATTCGTCAACTACTGAAGTATAATAACCCAGATTTTCATAATAATCTCAAGGACCTTATTAATTAATCAGGTACCTCTGACTGGCCTAAGCGGCCAACTACCCGCATTTGGTGAAAATCCCTACATTGAACACGAAATTACAAGTTATTCTTTCCCAATGCCATGCCTACCTACCTGTTTTCGTTAATGAAATCACACTCAAACCTATTTCTACCAAAATTAATATATTTTACTGTAAGTAGGTAGGTACATAAGCCTGCGGTGTGGTTATACATCCGTCGAGAATCCTCTCTTGTCATATCCAGCTAGATGGGCTTTTATGCTATCTATCAGCAACTGTACATAATTACATGCACGAGCATTTAACACAAAAACGCCTAATCAAGGCACTTGAAAGTCTTTGTACTGAAAAGAAAAAAAAAAAAAAAAAAAAAACTACCAAATAATTACTCCCGTTATTTAAAAAAAAAAAAAAAAAAAAAAATGCAGACCCACCGCCCGTGTAGGCGAAAACAATAGCAATAATGGCAACGAATCAGTGCGATTGCATCTCTTCATCTCTCCTCTCCCGAGTGCATCCTTTACCGCTTACCGCCGCAGATCCCGGCGCTGCTGTGCCAATAAGTTTGCGGACAGAACTTCAACTTATCCGCCATTAAGGCCCGTATTGATAAACAGTTCTCAAGTGTGATAGCGAGTTTGAGTTCGTATCAGAAATGTCATTTCAGTACAAAACGACCTGTCAAATCCATAGTTAATATTGATCTCAATGTTGAGATCGCTTTATAAATACGAGCCCTAGTTACATCACGCAGGTGCTATTAAATACCTAAGTACGCTGGTTACTTATTTCTTACCACATATTCATGATATAGGAATACTATGGCACACAAACACAAAATACATCATCAGTCTTCTCTTCTCATGGATTCAAAGACTTGTAATAGGTACAGTTTATATAATTTCGAAAATCGGTTGCTTAAACATCTCCCCTCCAGGAATGTATGATGTTGGTTGTTTATCGATAGTCAGAAAAGACTCAAATTAATCAAAAAAAAAAAAAAAAAAATATCAATATGCCTTAGCATCACAATCTTTGTCAGGCCATTTCAAACTGAAGAACTTGTGAATTGCATTTACATTGAATCACAAAACTGACAAATGCATTAGCCACAGCAATTTTGGAGAAAATTTTTTCATAAAAATTCAGCAAAAATTTAACTTCAACTTGGACTCAATTGATTACCGGCCGGCATAAATATATCATACAGTGCTTTATTTATTTACCTATAGGTACCTACTTTAATGAAATCCAATACCGTTTACTGGATTAGTATGGTCTCTTATCGACCTTGTATAAATTGTGGATAACAATTAGTATTCTACTTATCAACACCACATTAATTATTAAGTATAGTGTCTCCTTGCCTTTTATAAGACAAATAAAATTTTCTTTCACCTTGTCTACATAGTACAAGTTGTTTGGAAAGGGTCCTAACCCTGCATTGGTACCTATAACGTAGTATATTTTATTCCATAATGTAATGGTTACCATAGAATAAGCAAAAATAAGTATATTGCCTGAGAGGGTCAAAAGATCTTAATCAAATCAGTCTGATCTAGAATACTTTGAATAATGTAAACGCTATTTGTATCAGAATGCTTTCATTCTGGATTATTTATAACAAATACATTAAAATACGTGTAGGATCAAGACACTCAACGCATAAATGACGATGAGTACCTTCCCGAAATATATATTCAGATCCCTCAACTTTGGGGTAAGTGTGGAGCCTGTATTGGTAAAACGACCAGCACACAAATAGTAAAACTGGAAGTACGGCCGGGTCATATTAATGACCCGCAGTTTCTAATTGCTTTTATTGCAATGCCAAAAGCCTACTCCAAACTAGAATAGTTTATCAATATCGTGAGTAGGTACATCAATATTCTGGGAGGAATTCAGTTCCTTTATATCATCTAATTACCTATGCGTATCAAAATAGATTTGGCTGTGGCATGAAAGTCAACTCACAACAAATAAACTCGCTATTTATAAAGATATTATCATTTGCATCTTACATTTATAATGTTACATTACCTACACTTAAGGCATCGTGGTTAACAGCGCCGAGTCGTGTAGAAATCTCCCACAATACTGTTATACCAATAGAGCTCACTGGTCACTACTTCTTTCACTCAACCCAGTATAAATTTGTATGCAGAAAAAATAAATAAATAGAAAACTCATTGCGCTTCTTCGAATCGCCGTGCGTCAAAAGGTATTTTGTCCCGTCTTGTCACTTTCTGCTATGAAGACGAAACTTACCGCCGTCTCCCTCGTGCATAATGCTGGCATCGCTGTCATAAAACCCAACCAAACAGTATATTATATACGTGTTTGTACGTATCTTGTATCAGAAGGCGGTTTTCTTTTGTCATTCAAATAACAGTAATGTGCATAACGCTTCCTTTTTACAATCACGTTAACTTAGTTGTAGTTCCTAATATGGAACGCTATATTCTTAGATAAACACCTTATATATCTCTGAGCCTAACGATGCTCCTCGTTTGACATGACAATCGAAGACAAATATTCTGTTTACATCTACTGCCCCCAAGTATATTAAAACTTGGGAGAGTTTTCTGGACCATTTCGAAATTGGCTACCCACATATAATAAACAATAAAACTCTGAGTCAGTTGATTAGAAGAGTCATAGTAAAAGTACTTTAGCTCTTATTAAGCCTAAATAAGACAGACACTTTGAAAGCTTTACACTCATGTCATGATATAACATATACATACAAGCATACCTACGGCTATGAAAAACCAATTTCGTAAAGATCTCGCGATCAAGCTGTATGCAGCTTACATTGTACCAACACAACATTCTTTCTTTAAAGAAAGTTATCTATCTGCCTTGCTCAATCTTCCATAGACTATAAGATTAATATTCTACAGGTTTCGCCTAAACGAACTTACTCAGAATGTATCGTATCGGATATATTTTATACTTAAAATATCGAAATAGTTCTATATTCAATTGGGATGAACCTCGACAGAACCAGTTTACTAAGAAAATCCGATAGTACAGTAAAAAAGATAAATAAATAAATGACATGCAGGGCTGTCTGATAGAGATCGCTTAAAGCGATAAGACAACTTCCATGCACATAATAGTTTTTAAGTCAAGTATTTTGGAGTGCGGGACTGAAACTTGTATTTTCTCCGCGCTTTGCCATACTAAATACCGATAGCTGGAGCATCAATCATAATATTCTTATACTTATTTTTACTAAATAAGATTATACAAATTTCAACGTAAAAAATACACTTAATGTCACGTTTAAACATTAAAACTGGATGTTGTAAGTTTTACAGACAAACTATCACTTGAAACACGTTTTTTATTCCCTACAGTTACTATAACACTGTTACATTAATAGATGCAGATTCAAACATGTATATACGTCTACATGTTAAATCAAACAGGAGGAAAATAAATTGTTCTCGCTTTTATTGTCAATTTTCCGTGCACACTCTCAAAGTCTAACATGTGTGAATATATATATACTTATCTCGAGAAAGAAATGTGAAGTATAATTAATGATTAAACGAACTTACCTAAAGTGAAGTTCTATCATAATTATGCGAACATTTCTTTCGAAGAGATAAGTATAAGCAACCCTCCCAGCCCCCTCTATTCAAGGACCCCAGAGATACGAGAAAATTGACATAAAACTTTAAATTCTCAAATAAATGAAGAGCGTAGGACTGGATCGACAGATGGCGTAAACAGGGATACCCGCAGGAAAAATTAAATAAAAAGAGTAAATTTAATGCTCTCAAATACAGTGCGAGTGGTGACTGCTAGACGCGTAACTAACATGTGTGAATATATATATACTTATCTCTTCGAAAGAAATGTTCGCATAATTATGATAGAACTTCACTTTAGGTAAGTTCGTTTAATCATTAATTATTCACGCTCAACGTATCACCTGTCAGCCTCCTTTCTTCCGCAAAAGACGTCACTCGTACAGGATCGAAAATAAACACGTCATCTGTGTTTCCGTGTGAATAATAAATAACATTTGCTTTGCAATGAATACCCTTTTCATTAATATGAAACGTAAGAAATTAAAAATTCGCCACGGGTAGGACTTGAACTTGCGCTCTAAGCCGACCTTTCCTATTTTTTCATATTTATCAAACTATCATTGTGTGAGAGCGAAAATCCACAAAAATAAATACCCCTTTTTTTACTTTGACATCTATTTTTAAATAGATTCTGCTACGAAAATTTATTTTTTAGGGGCATACATCAGCTCTTCAATCGTTGTTGATGATGTCGGACGGTCGTCGCGCGATGTCGAGCGACAGAGCTCGCAACGTGAACGTCTGGCTGGTGGACTCTGGGATCGTCCTTCACTCCACTACCGGGCCCAGCATGAGTCTCGAAGTCACATTGAATATGAAATATGCTGTAAGTAATCACATCTGCTGCCTCTGTGGAAATTAGTGTTAAACGAATTGTTTGCCATCATTCTCTTCTCATAAATATGTACATGAACTAGTTTTCTTTATAATTTAAGGCAATTTCTTGTAGGTTTTATCCGATGGCGATAACGCCGTCCGCATCTGGGCGTTAGCTGGTGGAGACAGTGGGGATGAAAGAAGGAATGTGTCTCATGCAGAGAGGATCACTTGTTTCGCCCTGACTGCCGATTCTCAACATGTCGTCACCGGGTCCATGGATATGTCACTGAAAGTTTGGCAACTTGACGGTGGAAAACTTTCTCAGGTAAACTGAATTATACGAATTATTGGTATCAGAACTTACTACAATTTCTGGTGTATGAGACTTGGCATACTTTCTGTGTTCTGAAAAAGTTCTTCATTTCCAACAAAAGTTTTAGAGATGGGATATAATCATGACAATATTTTGGTATATCGCATGTATGTAATATTACTTTGACGTCATATATATTCAACAGGTTTTAGTTGGCCACTCAGACATAGTCACCTGTGTGGCAGTATCGATCACAAACAAAACTCAAGTGATATCAGGTTCTTGGGACTGCAACTTGATCGTATGGGACATTAACACTGGGTCAGAAATACATCTGCTTTCTGGTCATCTTGGCAAAGTGACCTGTGTAAAGATCACAGGTGACGGGACTATTGCAGTGTCAGGTAAACATCTACTGCTTTATCTGTCACCTTAACTGTCTTTGTTTATTCTTAAATTCTCGTTCATACTATAACTACTTTGATTTTTATTTTAGGTGCCGAAGACAAGACTCTGATAATTTGGGAGACAAAACGAGGTCTGGCGTTGACATCCTTAGCATTGCACGTGCCTATACTTGGTTTCCAGATTACTAGTGACTGTTCTCGGATTGTGGTACATCTTTTAGATCGAGGTTAGTCATAGTCTAATTTAATTTACAATTAATTTACGATTATAGTGGAAGTGGAAGTATCTAGTCCTTACGAATATTTTCTTTCAGGTTGCTTGCCAATCATTTGTCTTCACAATACTCCGGCTACGTATGTGAAGATCCCAACCTACACAGCTCCCACGAAAGACATTGATGGTCAGTATAAATAGTATAAAAGTAGTCCAAGTTTCAGAATCAAATCTGTCATTTATCTACTTTGTTAGTTTGATGCTATAATATTGATGTATAAAGTAAACAATATATTTTTATCTATTATGTTTAGAACTGCGTCCGCTGGCTCCAAAGCGGCCAATGAGAAGACTACTAAAGAAGGAAGTCTCATTGGACACCTACACTTGGCAGAAGAAGTATGGACATCTCACTTCTGCAGCTATGATGGCTCAAGTAGACGAACGATTAAAGAGAAGGTAAATTGACGGTAACATTGCAAGAATTAGGAACTTGATAAATAAAAACGATTTATATAAATGCATAAAAACACACCCTTACTGCTTTACCCGGCAAAAAAAGCAACTTACATTTTTTTCTATCGCTCACATGTAAATACCATTAGAAAACCAAAAATGCGATATTTTTACAGATTCTCAGTATCTGCGTCGATGGAAGAGATCTCAAAGATACAAGAAGCTAAAGCCAAAGATTTGGGATCTCAAGTGAGTCTCGGCCCGGAGCAGGCGGCATTGGCTCAGTCTCAACATTTCGATCAGCTAGAAGCGCTGTGGAACAAGATATCTCCTCCACGACGTCGCTCCAATAAAGTAAGTAATCCTTGACTTTACAATCTTTATTACTACAAGAAAAACAGTTAATGATTAGTTGTAATTTTATGGAACACCAGGGTTTATCGGGTCGATCGACTCGATACCCACAAGACAAGAATAAGAAGATGGGACTAAGCTATTACTTTGCAAATAATTTCTGTTAGTTTTGTAATTTCGATGAAACTAAATAACAGACCATGTTTACTTTTTCTCGTAATAGTGGTTATCATTTCGTATTTTGTTCTCGTAAACAAATATTCTTTCATCCATTTTACTATTTAACGTAAAAGAAACCGTTTAAATAAAAAAAATGTTGTTCCAGTCGCTGTCTAAACAGAGCTCGTTGATCGAGACGAAATACGACTCTTCGGATGAGGAGCATACTCCAGTTGAAGAACAAGGTAAGCAATTTAGATTAGGATATATCTAGATTAATTTGACAAAAAACCACGATCACACTTATACTGGGATTCCTTAGTATTGGGGTCACAGAAACAAGCACAAAAGACCCAAAAACAGACATTTAAATTCATCAATTAAATATCTGGGAATTGAACCCGGGACCCTCTACATAGCAGGTAAATACCTACACACACTGCCAATGAGGGTCGTCGAAGACTGGGCAAATATCGGAAATGAAAGGCCTTCGCCTCCGCAGGACATCACAGTCTAAAAAAACGCGACTACGGTGCCGGGGTAATGGTTTACATGGTATAAAAATTGAGATTGGGAAATGAAATAACGATAATATTTTATCTTGTTCTCAGAACACATGGTGGAGTGAAACAGCCAAAGAACGCTTTTAGACATTTAATTTTAATTTTATTAATACTATTAGCTTAGTGTTTCAATGAGCTGGTCTCATCATTATTGATTGCCGAGTTTTTATGAATCTTTTGTGCAATATACTATTTATGTAAGTTATTTGTTGCTGTATTTACAATTTTACGAAAATTTAAACGAATATTGATTGTAGCCATGTTTTAACTTAAATTTAAATAATTTGTTGTAGTGATTAAGTATGTAGCCTCTATACAATGTGATCTTCTAGATATAGCTTCTATTTATAATTTCAACAACCTTTTCAAAGTAGGAATATAAATTGAAAAGAATATTAAGCTTACGTACGTAATTTGTACTAATATGGACGTCGTCATCTTTAGGAGGAAATTCAAACGCATACCTCATAATAATGTTTTTAAATACATTACCTCCGTACATATTCCAGTAGTTATTTTTCTCAACTATTACCTACTTATTAGCAGACGGATGATTTGCATTCAGCTTAGCGTAATTATTTAATTTAGTTTTATGCATTGACGACGGCAAAACACATGCGACCAGTACTCATGGTCAGGTGTGGTTACCATTATTATTTGAAACCAGTCTTATGCTACAAAGTTCATTCATCTTTTTTTGAGGGAGGGGGGGTAATTTAACCCACTAAAGTTGGTGATGACTTTACCGAAGGAACATAAGGTCAATATATGGAAAGTTGTTCAGTACCATGGATATAAATCCTCCCCAGTTATCCCCTTCCGCTTTGAAACGAACGTAATTTCAGTACGTATTGTTCTAAATAAATCGTTTGTTATGTGGATGATTAGTTCCGTTTAGACTTAGATAAAGTTACATTATTCTAAATATAGTCGTGGGCTAGGTATTATAGCGTAATTACCTATTTTTAATTATTATTTTTGTAGTTTCTTCTAATAAACCCTCATAATCATGAAATGCTGTAGAAAATTTAAACATCTTTTTTTTTTATTAATGAATTGCATAATATGATTTTACTATTTCACGTGAATCTTGTCGTGATTCCAATAATTATAAAGAAACTAAAATTAAGTATTATTATTAACCCTTGCATAAATAACATTGATTGGTTGAAATTTCGTTGAAAATCACTGTGTTTCTATTATTGCAACTTATGAAAATACGCCGATTGTTGAACTTTTTCTTCAAGTATCAGAAGATTTTCTTTTTCATTAACACTTGACAAAATTTCACCAATCAATGCCAAAACTAGAAATTTCCAAACTGTGATCCCTTATAAAGACTTCTACGTAAGTACACAATGTAATGAAACTACAAGTTACCCTTATTGATAAAATAATAAATAATGTAGTAAATAATGTCAGTACCTATTTATGAGATTAATAAAGAATCCTTGTCTCAAGTATTGAGCTTAAATTATTACTTTATGTTCGTAGCGAGATCACAATTTATAACCTTCAAGAAAGTTATCGACATTTGGGTTCAAACTGGATGTTTAATGCAGGTAAATACGTAGTGGGAAACTGAGCTGTGTGACATTATATTAAACTTGCATGCAAGTGCTTGCAAAGTGGAAACACTAAATTATATAAATGAAAAGAAATTAGTGAAAACTGAATGAATTAGAGTCAAAAATCGTTTATTTCCAAAATTATTGAGGCATAAATTGTGATTATAAAATATATATTATATAATATTTAAAATTTGAATGTGACTGTGTAATTTTGTTTCTTGACATATATTTTGATGTTACGGTGTTATATTATTTGATATAGTGGAAATTGTGTCAATATTATTAAATTCGTTATTTAACAAAAAAATACAGACTAACTTATTGTTATTACATACCTATTAGTTATTTGAACGTTTTATTCTTTCTACATCATATCATACAATTTATGTATTAGAGAACTAAATAAATATTTAAAATAAAATAAAAACTTCGGAGCCGAAAACTTTATAGTCGTAGATACCTATTAAATTTTTGAATAAATGTTGGTATTAGATGTTTTAAAGATTTAGTGAATGCAATAATATTTCATAAGTAGCCTGCACTTACTTGTAGTGAGAAATTAGGTTAAGGTATCTTCTACAACAGTTCGAAAACTGAATTTCACCGTTGTTAGGCACAAGTCGACGTAGTGAGTCAAACCCACGCTTATCTCATCAATGTTCTACGAAAAGCTACACCTACCTTCACGAAAACACCTAATTATAAGGGCATTTCGCCTTACATTGAAGGACAATTTTTTTGATAAATTAAAGTACTAAATTCAATCACAAACAGAAATTAAAAGTCTCAGTTCTAACCGACACTGAAGTTTAAACATTCAATCACTCCAAAAGTTTTGTCCTTCAGTGTACTGTAGATACCTGCTACGCAATAAGTTTATAATAGTCGTTAGAAACTGTCACCTTGTTGACTATTTGTATAGAATTTTATATATTTATTGTTTCTTACTCCTCACTGTTGGTGAGCCTTTATTTTTGACCTGTCGTGGTGTTATATCTGAAAATATATTCTCTGTGTTTCTTATTATCTTGTTTTATTTCAATAAACTAACAAACTATTTACTTTTCTGCGCTAACGTTCAATTAATTGTTTGTATAATACGGAAGCGTATAGCAAAAGAAATTACCAATTCCAAGAACGTGCGACAAAATTTACAGCTAGTGGAGCTCAAAAATCAGTCTGCATGAACGTGAGCATAGAAGTTACTGAAATTTGACAGCAAAATCCTTTAGTTTTCATATGAATTTCAAATATGTATGAACAAGCCCTCAAGCAGATTGCTCGCTGGCACTTTTGCCAACTTGAATTGAATTCAGTCGGTGGAACAAGGATCGTGGAACTGCATGGAGCATCATGCAGATCAACCGTTTGCTCCGAATGGGATTCATCTATGGAAAGAGCTAGAGTTTCATGTGTGGGATTTCAATTTTGAATTGCATTGAACTTTTATTGTATTTATTGATTTGGACTTACAGTAAATAAAATACCTGCCTATACACACTGATGCCAGAGACAAGAAATTTTGATACTTCGAAGTTGCTGGTTTTTTTTCGCACCACTGTCATAAAATTCTTGGTTCCTAAGTATATTTTCATGTCTTACACATAAAATATTTTGCATCGAAACGTAATAGTAATAACTATTCTTTACCAATACCTACTTATTCACAAAGACTACTTTTTACCGTGAAATATCTTATTTAACTACGGATAAAACGATAAGCGTAGAAAGTGTTTATTCAATACAATTTTGACATATTATCAAAGTTCTTTGACACCATAAAAATACTACAACAAAGCAAAAGAAACTCCTAATTTTATTATTTCTACAGTTGGGGAATAGTTACTAGTTACCCCACTCGGCTTGTTCAGAACTTGCACGTACTTCTTCCGGCACTTGCGACAGATTGTTAAAACTTACCTTTACATGTAGTCAAGTCAATTTAGAAAAATATATGACTGAGATTATATTATCATTTTCAATGATGATATTAAAAATTAAAACACATCTATAAAATGTCAACTTTACTAAATACCCAATTACTTAGTCTACAATTATAATTTTATCTCTCGCTTTATGAATGATACGACCCTAAATATTCGAAAGAAAAATAGGTAGGTATATTCATCTGTTTGCCCTTATTCCCATTTATATGGGGTGAGAAAATGTCTAACTGTGATATTGGAAAGGTATAACTTTAGCGGTATTTTGTTGTTGATACCTATTACCTGAAATGAAAATAAAACCCCTAAACTGCTTTCCATACTTGCCTAAAAAGCCCAACAAATATTCCAAGTTACAAATACTTTTCAACGCAGAAAAAAAAAGGTTAACCCATTTTCAAGGAACAGCTGCTATTGTTGGTGGATGTGCCGACGAAACTTGTTATTTTTCAATTTGTCACGAAAGGAAGGCTTAACGTTTCTGTCGTTTCGTTGATATTAAACGGTACAGTCAACCACTTTGGCATTGTGGAACCGGTTTGATTACATAACAGTAGCGCTTAGTTAGTATTTTCTTTCTCTATGTGGTGGGCTAGCCACTGTACGAAAAAGGAGGGACAATAAATTCGACTTACAAAGAGATATTTCCACACACATACAAGTCTTGTCTAGTCTTGTCTAGTCGTTTGTGTCCCACTGGGCAAAGGCCTCTCTCCGGTCTCTCCACGACTCTCTGTCCTGTGCTTATTCCGCCCAGTTCTTCAGGAAGGCATCGAGTTCATCTCGCCATCGCCATCTGTCTCTTCTAGGCATCCACTAGGTGGTAATTTTGGCCCATAATTCGTCTGGCATGTGACACACGTAACCTGCCCAGACCCACTTTAGCTTAGCGACTGCACGGGTTACAAGTACTTAATTATTTTTTATTTGTTTTAGATTCAATTTCTCTGTTTCAAATGCTTAAGTCAGATTCTCTTGAAGAGTTACTTATTACTTACCTACTACTTTTAATGTCCGTTCCTGGCCATTGAAAATATTTTCCACCGTAAAAACTCAGAAACAGTCTGACCTTAATTGCTGGAAAACTCCATTCCTTTTCCAATTAAAAGCCCTTTGTATGAATTTCAAAGTAAGTATTTTTACATTGAAGTCGCAGAAACTTGTGGAAAGTTTAAAGCGACAGTTCTTTCACCTCACTTCTTTTTATATTCTTGAAAACAAATACTTTTTTGTGAATAGAATGAAAATAAAAGTTTCTGAATTCTTTGGCGTTTGGCGTTGATACTGATTTCTTTCTCTTCGGTTTATTTTTAGATCATTTTAATGTTTGTAAGAATGGGAGTGTATTTTTCAGTTTAAATAAAGCAAATTTTAATCAAAAATATACGTCTTGTAAGAAAGTGTGGTAAAATAAATAATGTTAATATTATGTGGTACAATAAACTATTTCTTACATTTCAAAACTAGGTAACTCACGTTTTTATATAGGTATATAAAAAAAAAAACACCAAAACCACTTAACATTTATTTTCTCGGGAGGAGATGTCACAGAACTTACTCAATACACATTCCGTAGAGGTCGTTGAATAGGAGGGTAGGGGTTGTGAAAAGACATTGAAGCCTCCATCATCAGCCCCTCTTTAGACTTCGCGTACAAAAGACCCCGATCTTTTGCTATTCAATTTTCACTTCCATCTACCTATATATTTTCGCAAAGTATGGAAATTAAATTCGCTTGTAATTGATTATTATTCCGTTGAGTGTGTCGTCAAGTTCAATGAATCATAAAATCTGGTGACAGAGTTCTTAAACCGCTGACATGGTTTTTAATTAATAAATAAATAAAAATAAATAAAATAAAAACGTTAATTTGCCTTAGAAGATTACAAAACACAAAGTTGCTTTCGAACTCCGCACTAGGTCAAGCCTGTATCGCGGCAGTCCACACGGCCTTTACCATTTCAACATGGTTACATTAAATTAAATTAAGTTATAAAATTAAATTAAGATTTATTTTTATTTAAATTAATTTTACATGCAACGACTAGGTCTTACGGTAACGTGCCGACCAATGCACGGAAGCTTCTCACTATGGACTTTTATAATCAGGTGATTCAGCCTGCGTTGCGTTATCGGCAATTAATATCTCCGGATTCGTAGTTTTCATAACCTTCATACATATACCTATCTACGTTTCATAAGCTACAAACTACTGGGGTGGTAAGGTGAGCTCAATAGCCTGTAAGGGCCTCATCACCAGTCTACGCTACACAGCACGGGTACAAAAGCCGCGATCTCGTGCGCTCTATTCAATGTTCCCTTATGCTCTCGTTCTGTATCATGCAATTCGTTATTATGTGAATCTGAATAAAAATTGTGAAATATTTTTGATCTAGGTACGAGTTGTTTAACGTGTAGACTTTATATCGAAATTAAATATGACGAGATAAATGTCTTGAGCGATTTCGGGGATTGTGCGTAACAGCAATATACATTATCATCTGTAATAACCCTCAAAACTTGTCAGACGTGGCGGAACGACTTTTGATTATTAGGTCGTTTTTGCTCTGCTTACCCCTCTAGGGATAAAGGCGTGATTTGTGTATGTATGTATGTGTGTGTAAATGTCTTGAGCAACTAATAAGATTCCCCGTAGAACTATGCATTTTACTACGGTATAAAAAGTATTTGTGTAAAGCAGTGCCTAGTGTGCCTACAAACTACAGTGATTCCAAGGTGAGTTCGCTCAATAGCCTGTAAGGGCCTCATCACCAGTCTTCGCTACACAGCGCTGGTACAAAAGCCGCGATCTCGCGCGCTCTATTCAATGTTCCTCTTATTCACGTTCCGTATCAAGCAGTTTATTTCTATGTGAATCTGAAATAAAAATTGATGAGTCACATTATTTTAAGATATAGGTGAAATTAAGGTATAGTCTAGACTCTGGGATATAGACAATACCCTAATTTAAACATTACAACTTACCTATATCAAAATAATTTCTAGACACATAACTTATTTTTTGTCTTTCGCACTGTATCGAAATAATGTGAAAATACTTTATGTGATAAATTAAAAACTAGTGCGATGGAAAAATCGATCCCAAGATCTTCGCCTCGTTACGTAATGTTAGACATTAGAAAAACATACATAAAGGAAAATATACACTCTTCCAAAACTTATTATAAAAAGTTGCACCTGAAACTGCAACCTTGCTAAATAAAATCACTGTATCCCCTGTCCCGCTCAGAAAACAATAGAAAATCAATTGTCATGGGACAGGGAACCTGTTAATTAATAAAACTATCTAGACTACAGATAACTTAGTTCAATAGCTGTTCAGATATTTTGAATACCTGGTCCTTTAAGATGTAGAGTTTTATAATACCGAGCCAAATATTTAACTTAAATGGATGTAAAAACTTATACCTATGTACCTAACTTGACGTCATCATAGCTGGAAAATGTGCCAGGTGACAGGATTCCACCAGTCTCCTAAGCGTTGAAAAAAAATTCACCATACGCGACCAGAACCCAGCCAGGGACTAGATTATACCACTTATCGTCCTTTACCAAACTTGTTATAAAAAATGCAAATTTGATGACATCCAATTCAGTTTAGCGAGCCTATTAAGAGTAATGTGGCAAGGTCCGTGATGGATCAGCTGAGCGGTGATCAATGAGATGAGGAAAAAAGCCGACCGCAGGAGATGGATAGCTCCCGGGGAAAAGGATGCGGCTTGACATCATTCTTGAATGGAATTAACCAAGTGCGGAAGGAAGTAAGGAAATGGATGAGGTAATTTTGAATATCAAAAGATAATAGAATAAGCAAGTACTTGGGCATGCTTTTTTTTTTTTTTTTTTTTTATTTAAACATTAATTTACAAAACAGAACACTTAAAATATAAATTACACTGATAAACCCCAAACGGGTTTGTCCCAGTGTTTTTGGGAGTTGTGTGGATAGCAAATAGTTATAGTTAAGTCTTAAATTAAACTAAAACAGTAAACACACGTAAACAACTCATATATCTATCTTATAACACACACACGATCACCCCACGCAGCGTAAAGCGCACGCGCACAGCACACTCGTACACCAGTCGGCCGACCGGTATTCTGCATTCCAATGATGCGCAAGGAGGGGATCGGACACAGTATACAGGCTGCTCCACTGTTACAAATATATAGTCACGCCTCCATCTCTTACGGAGTCGGCAGAGCGTGAACAGCTTATCATCATGCCTGTATCCTCTGTGAGTTAGGCAGAGTGTCAAAGACTTCATAATAAATAAAAACTTAAATAATAAAAACAACAAATAAATAATATTTTTAGAAAGAGATGCCTATATTTGTTCTTGGAAATATTTTTTTAATACGCACGACAAATTTTTTTGATTTATTTGTTGTTTTACTTCCATGGGTAAGTTGTTTATAAGTTCAGGTATAATAAATTCTGATCTTCTTTTACCGTAAAAATTAGTATATCTGGGTTTTTTTAGATACTTTTTTTCGGATCGTCTAGTTTGATGTGTTGTATATATTTCCTCGTTTTGTATTTCTTTCCTAAAGTATTGTTCTTTCAAAATAATAAATTTATATAATAGATCTATGGGTAAAACTTTACAGTATTTAAATAATTCATTTTCATTTTGTAATTTATTTTTAATTTTAGGAGGCACTATTAATTTTAAAAGTCTTATTTGGATTTTATAAATGTCGTCAATGTAAGTTTGGAAAGTGCGCCCATAGCTGGTAATACCATAAGACATGATACTTTCGGCAAGCGCTAAGTACATGTTACGTTTTATATCATAGGGTACCCTGTCTTTAATGATGTATAATTTAGCCATGAGTGCACGCAGTTTATTACACACGTTGGCAATGTGTGGTCCCCAGTTGAAACGCTGATCTATTTTAAGTCCTAGGTATATTTGCTCATTTACTTTCTGCAATCGTGGACAACAACATTTTGATTTATTTTTATAAGAGTGAAAACAGTTGTGGGTATGTGCTATTATTTCAGCAGAACCCGCTGTTTTAGAGTAGCTCGAATAAATGTGAAGTAGTTTGGTTTTACTGCAGTTTAAAACGAGACCAGCGTCATGAGACCACTTACAAATGTTGTCAAAATCTTGTTGTAGCTTATATTCTGCCGTTTTAAGATCCCTGTCAGCAGAAATTAGACATGTGTCGTCAGCATAAAGGTAAATTTTACAATGCTCTACTACATTACACACATCGTTAACGTAAGCCAAGTAATGAAGGGGGCCTAGCACTGATCCTTGTGCTGTTCCTTCGGTGACAGTTACCTTATTACTAAGGGAGGATCCTACTTTAACTTTGTATGATCTGCCGGTAAGGTAATTTCTGCACCAGTCGAGAACCTGACCCCTGATCCCAGTGTTGTCCAGCTTTTCTATTAATACGTGATGGTTTAAAGTATCAAATGCCTTGCTGTAGTCTATAAAAATGACAAGAACGTGTTTTTTATCATCCAGATACGAATTTATGTCATCTGAGAACTTAGAAAGTAAGGCTGTAGTACTTTTTTTAGGTTGAAATCCATACTGGTTTGGAGATAGCACGTCGTTTTGATGGTAAAATTTATGAATTTTGTCACAGATATATTTTTCCACAATTTTATCGACTACAGGAAGCATTGTGATAGGCCTATAATTCGAACATTCTCGCGAACTACCACCTTTGAAGATGGGTCTCACTAAGCCCGTTTTGAGTTCATCAGGATAGACTCCCGTTTTTAAACTTGTGTTTATAAGCTTAGTGATGGCTTCTACGATATTATCAGCAGCTAGTTTTATATCAAAAGATCGAATTTTATCGATACCAGGCGATTTGTTCGATTTTAAACCCATTATTATTTTATGAATTTCTCTATTATTTGCCAAAGGAAGCAGCATTGATTTGTCTAATGGTTTTACATACGAGCTATTCAATAATTTTGCATTACATTTAGGAAGTATATTTTGTACATTCTCTTTGAATTTATCCGCAAACATATTAGCTATTTCGTTATCTGTGCCGATGTCATTGAAAGCTTTTATGATAGCATCATCTATTGATTTCTTAATTTTTCCTGTTATTTCGTTTACTATTTGCCATACTTTTTTTATATTGTTACTACACAAGAATAGTTTATTTCTAAAATAGTTGTTTCTGCTACGTTCTATAATTTTATGCGTTTTATTTCTCTGTTTTTTATATTCTACTTCAACAATTTTATTATTCGTATCCTTCAACCATTTTTCGTACAAAGCATCTTTCCTTTCGCAATAATTTATGACTCGTTTATTTATCCACGGATATTTGTTTCTTTTTGAATTTTCTATTTTATGTATGTACTCTGATTCCTTGTAACAGTTGTTTATTTCAGTATGTATTTTATTATTTATTTGTATAGGACAACTCATTAAATTAACTGACTTTAAATTAATTTTATGGAGACATTCCTTAAGTTTATTACTATTTATTTTTTTCACATATAGTGGAGCATCCTGTATAGCCGGCATCCCAAGTAACACAGCAATCGTCACGCGGTGGTCCGCCAGTACTTCGCAGAGCGCCCCACAGAAAACATCTTGTAAACGGGTCCGGACAAACACATGATCGATGCATGTCTTAGAGATTACCCCTTTTCTGCTTTCTATTCGAGTAAAATCAGTCACCCCGTTTACAAGACCTTTTCCATACATTGTGCTCAAGTATGATTTCTGTATGCTATCGCTTTTTTTCGTGTCGATATTGGTATCTCCGAGGAAGATTAAGTCAGTATTTTGTGTGTATGAGTGAAACACGCGTTCAATTTCGGCTACGAAAGAGTATTTGTTTTGGTTTGGTGGTCTATACACGGCACACACGGCTAAGGTATATTTCGATGGCGTAGTAAGGTAACCAGTGAAACATTCTGAGTGTATAGTATTTGTGATAGTTGTTCGAAACTGGTGACGATTGTGAACGTAAATTATGATACCGCCACCTTTAGAGTTTTTTCTTAGCTTTGTGTGCATTGTATAGCCGTCCAAGTTAAAAAGTTGACAAATCGTGTCTGATAAATTTGCTTCTGTAACTGTTATCATATCAATTACAATACTGCTGGAGCTTACAATTTGTTGTAGCTTAGTAAAGTTTTTTAGCATAGACCTTATGTTTACATGAATACAAATAAGTTTTTGATTTTTGTTAGAAGGTAATTGTCTTAAAAAGTGATTTACATTTAGACATTTGAATAATTCTGTGATGTTATCTTCAACATCATCCATTTTAAAAGTTAAGAAATACTAGTTACCTAAAAAAAGATAATTTACAGATACTTAACAAGGGGGGTTTTACTTTTTAGCTAGCATAACAATATCGGCTTCCTTTCTGATCCAGTAGATTTTCTCAGACTCAGTTTTCCTCGCAAATACCTTGCCATATTTAGCCCATATAAATTTGTAGGAGCTTTTTAGTTCACTTTTTGCTTTGCTGAGTAGGTATTTGTTGCGGTTGGTTAGGGCCTCCCGGATGTATACCTTTTCGGACGCTTCCTCTCCTGATAAGCCTGTGAGGACGTGGGATACAACAGTAGCCGCAGCACGTCCAGCAGATAACCATTGCGATTTGACGTCCTCATTAAGTAATTCTACGAGTATGGCTCCGGTCTTTCCCTTCTTTGCAGGGAGGCGCCTTGCTGCACGAACATTTTGTTTGCATTCGCCTGCCACCTGCAATATTTTACCTACTTTGTCGACGATTTCTATGACGTTTTCGTTTGGCAGTACCGGTATATTAGCAATTTCGACATAGTTAGCTAGCTGAGCTTGCTCTACGATCTCAACACGTTGCTCAAACGATGCGACATTTGTTTCATAGTGAGTATTTTGGTTACTAAGGTGAGTTTGTTTACGCTCCAATTCCTTGATCTTTTGTGACATAGTATCAAGCTTCGCCTGAAATTCGTCGACCTTATCACTCGCATACTTCACCGACTTTATTATTTCCACAAGTTCAACTTGTATTGTTTTATGTACCTGCTTCATTATTCTGTTAACCAGCTGATTGATGTTGAGATCGCCACCTTGGTCTTTATCCTCCTTATCTTCATCGTCGTCCTCATCAGCTGGTTAACAGAATAATGAAGCAGGTACATAAAACAATACAAGTTGAACTTGTGGAAATAATAAAGTCGGTGAAGTATGCGAGTGATAAGGTCGACGAATTTCAGGCGAAGCTTGATACTATGTCACAAAAGATCAAGGAATTGGAGCGTAAACAAACTCACCTTAGTAACCAAAATACTCACTATGAAACAAATGTCGCATCGTTTGAGCAACGTGTTGAGATCGTAGAGCAAGCTCAGCTAGCTAACTATGTCGAAATTGCTAATATACCGGTACTGCCAAACGAAAACGTCATAGAAATCGTCGACAAAGTAGGTAAAATATTGCAGGTGGCAGGCGAATGCAAACAAAATGTTCGTGCAGCAAGGCGCCTCCCTGCAAAGAAGGGAAAGACCGGAGCCATACTCGTAGAATTACTTAATGAGGACGTCAAATCGCAATGGTTATCTGCTGGACGTGCTGCGGCTACTGTTGTATCCCACGTCCTCACAGGCTTATCAGGAGAGGAAGCGTCCGAAAAGGTATACATCCGGGAGGCCCTAACCAACCGCAACAAATACCTACTCAGCAAAGCAAAAAGTGAACTAAAAAGCTCCTACAAATTTATATGGGCTAAATATGGCAAGGTATTTGCGAGGAAAACTGAGTCTGAGAAAATCTACTGGATCAGAAAGGAAGCCGATATTGTTATGCTAGCTAAAAAGTAAAACCCCCCTTGTTAAGTATCTGTAAATTATCTTTTTTTAGGTAACTAGTATTTCTTAACTTTTAAAATGGATGATGTTGAAGATAACATCACAGAATTATTCAAATGTCTAAATGTAAATCACTTTTTAAGACAATTACCTTCTAACAAAAATCAAAAACTTATTTGTATTCATGTAAACATAAGGTCTATGCTAAAAAACTTTACTAAGCTACAACAAATTGTAAGCTCCAGCAGTATTGTAATTGATATGATAACAGTTACAGAAGCAAATTTATCAGACACGATTTGTCAACTTTTTAACTTGGACGGCTATACAATGCACACAAAGCTAAGAAAAAACTCTAAAGGTGGCGGTATCATAATTTACGTTCACAATCGTCACCAGTTTCGAACAACTATCACAAATACTATACACTCAGAATGTTTCACTGGTTACCTTACTACGCCATCGAAATATACCTTAGCCGTGTGTGCCGTGTATAGACCACCAAACCAAAACAAATACTCTTTCGTAGCCGAAATTGAACGCGTGTTTCACTCATACACACAAAATACTGACTTAATCTTCCTCGGAGATACCAATATCGACACGAAAAAAAGCGATAGCATACAGAAATCATACTTGAGCACAATGTATGGAAAAGGTCTTGTAAACGGGGTGACTGATTTTACTCGAATAGAAAGCAGAAAAGGGGTAATCTCTAAGACATGCATCGATCATGTGTTTGTCCGGACCCGTTTACAAGATGTTTTCTGTGGGGCGCTCTGCGAAGTACTGGCGGACCACCGCGTGACGATTGCTGTGTTACTTGGGATGCCGGCTATACAGGATGCTCCACTATATGTGAAAAAAATAAATAGTAATAAACTTAAGGAATGTCTCCATAAAATTAATTTAAAGTCAGTTAATTTAATGAGTTGTCCTATACAAATAAATAATAAAATACATACTGAAATAAACAACTGTTACAAGGAATCAGAGTACATACATAAAATAGAAAATTCAAAAAGAAACAAATATCCGTGGATAAATAAACGAGTCATAAATTATTGCGAAAGGAAAGATGCTTTGTACGAAAAATGGTTGAAGGATACGAATAATAAAATTGTTGAAGTAGAATATAAAAAACAGAGAAATAAAACGCATAAAATTATAGAACGTAGCAGAAACAACTATTTTAGAAATAAACTATTCTTGTGTAGTAACAATATAAAAAAAGTATGGCAAATAGTAAACGAAATAACAGGAAAAATTAAGAAATCAATAGATGATGCTATCATAAAAGCTTTCAATGACATCGGCACAGATAACGAAATAGCTAATATGTTTGCGGATAAATTCAAAGAGAATGTACAAAATATACTTCCTAAATGTAATGCAAAATTATTGAATAGCTCGTATGTAAAACCATTAGACAAATCAATGCTGCTTCCTTTGGCAAATAATAGAGAAATTCATAAAATAATAATGGGTTTAAAATCGAACAAATCGCCTGGTATCGATAAAATTCGATCTTTTGATATAAAACTAGCTGCTGATAATATCGTAGAAGCCATCACTAAGCTTATAAACACAAGTTTAAAAACGGGAGTCTATCCTGATGAACTCAAAACGGGCTTAGTGAGACCCATCTTCAAAGGTGGTAGTTCGCGAGAATGTTCGAATTATAGGCCTATCACAATGCTTCCTGTAGTCGATAAAATTGTGGAAAAATATATCTGTGACAAAATTCATAAATTTTACCATCAAAACGACGTGCTATCTCCAAACCAGTATGGATTTCAACCTAAAAAAAGTACTACAGCCTTACTTTCTAAGTTCTCAGATGACATAAATTCGTATCTGGATGATAAAAAACACGTTCTTGTCATTTTTATAGACTACAGCAAGGCATTTGATACTTTAAACCATCACGTATTAATAGAAAAGCTGGACAACACTGGGATCAGGGGTCAGGTTCTCGACTGGTGCAGAAATTACCTTACCGGCAGATCATACAAAGTTAAAGTAGGATCCTCCCTTAGTAATAAGGTAACTGTCACCGAAGGAACAGCACAAGGATCAGTGCTAGGCCCCCTTCATTACTTGGCTTACGTTAACGATGTGTGTAATGTAGTAGAGCATTGTAAAATTTACCTTTATGCTGACGACACATGTCTAATTTCTGCTGACAGGGATCTTAAAACGGCAGAATATAAGCTACAACAAGATTTTGACAACATTTGTAAGTGGTCTCATGACGCTGGTCTCGTTTTAAACTGCAGTAAAACCAAACTACTTCACATTTATTCGAGCTACTCTAAAACAGCGGGTTCTGCTGAAATAATAGCACATACCCACAACTGTTTTCACTCTTATAAAAATAAATCAAAATGTTGTTGTCCACGATTGCAGAAAGTAAATGAGCAAATATACCTAGGACTTAAAATAGATCAGCGTTTCAACTGGGGACCACACATTGCCAACGTGTGTAATAAACTGCGTGCACTCATGGCTAAATTATACATCATTAAAGACAGGGTACCCTATGATATAAAACGTAACATGTACTTAGCGCTTGCCGAAAGTATCATGTCTTATGGTATTACCAGCTATGGGCGCACTTTCCAAACTTACATTGACGACATTTATAAAATCCAAATAAGACTTTTAAAATTAATAGTGCCTCCTAAAATTAAAAATAAATTACAAAATGAAAATGAATTATTTAAATACTGTAAAGTTTTACCCATAGATCTATTATATAAATTTATTATTTTGAAAGAACAATACTTTAGGAAAGAAATACAAAACGAGGAAATATATACAACACATCAAACTAGACGATCCGAAAAAAAGTATCTAAAAAAACCCAGATATACTAATTTTTACGGTAAAAGAAGATCAGAATTTATTATACCTGAACTTATAAACAACTTACCCATGGAAGTAAAACAACAAATAAATCAAAAAAATTTGTCGTGCGTATTAAAAAAATATTTCCAAGAACAAATATAGGCATCTCTTTCTAAAAATATTATTTATTTGTTGTTTTTATTATTTAAGTTTTTATTTATTATGAAGTCTTTGACACTCTGCCTAACTCACAGAGGATACAGGCATGATGATAAGCTGTTCACGCTCTGCCGACTCCGTAAGAGATGGAGGCGTGACTATATATTTGTAACAGTGGAGCAGCCTGTATACTGTGTCCGATCCCCTCCTTGCGCATCATTGGAATGCAGAATACCGGTCGGCCGACTGGTGTACGAGTGTGCTGTGCGCGTGCGCTTTACGCTGCGTGGGGTGATCGTGTGTGTGTTATAAGATAGATATATGAGTTGTTTACGTGTGTTTACTGTTTTAGTTTAATTTAAGACTTAACTATAACTATTTGCTATCCACACAACTCCCAAAAACACTGGGACAAACCCGTTTGGGGTTTATCAGTGTAATTTATATTTTAAGTGTTCTGTTTTGTAAATTAATGTTTAAATAAAAAAAAAAAAAAAAAAAAAAAAAAACTATTAGCAATATACAGATCTATCTGGAATAACCCTCAAAACTTGTCAGGCGTGGCGGAACGAGCTTTGTTTAGTTCGTTTACGCTCTGCCTACCCCATTAGGGATAAAGGCGTGATTATTATGTTTATGTATGTATGTAATAACAAAAAGTAAAAATTAAGTACCTAACTTTGAAATTACTTATTTAGATAAGTAAGTAGGTACTTACTTAGAATTTTGTTGAAATACAAAATATAATTAGAAAATCCCGATTTTATCTGACTGGGTACTAGAACTGTAGTGGTATTGTTGTAGAGCAGACCCTTGTATTAAAATAGTGCAAATAACAAAAGGGTCGCGCTGTCCCTCCTCCATCCACCTGGCATTGGTGTGTTACCATTTACAACATAATATGTGTTACAACCTCATTTTCATATCTTGTTATTGTCATCAGTCAAATATACGTCTCGATACTGAAACCATGTATTATTATATTGGCGACGAGAAAAATATTGAAATAAAATGAACACAGAGCAATTTGCCCAATTCCTGGCTGCTCAGAAGGAGCAGCAGGATCAGATGCGGCAAATATTAGATCTGTTGGTGAAAACAACCACCGCAGCTCAACAAACGACAACACCGCAGAATGTGAGTGTGACGAGCACCACAACGGACAGAACGGCTATATTCAAAAACGTGAACATGGACAAATTTAACCCTGATACGTGTCGCGTCGAAGACTATATCGATTTCTTCGAAGAAAAATGTCACATTCACAACATACCGGATGACATTAAAAAAGATCTATTAACCTCCAACTTCACACCCGAAATATACCACGAGGTGAAAACAGCTCTGATACCCAATTTTAAAACAAGCACATACGATAACATCAAATCAAAACTCTTAGATCTCTACAGAATAAAAAAAACACGATACCGTGCCTTAACAGATTTTTGGAGCTGTATAAGAGGTCAAGAGGAAACTATGGAACATTACGCCAACCGACTCAAGAGTCTGAGCAGAGACTGCGGCTATGATGACACATTACTCGAGCGTCAGTTGCGGGATAGATTTGCAACAGGACTTAATCACCCCGAGCTGGAAACTGATTTAAAGCAAAAGTGGCCTGACTTACAGGAAACCCGTGATGGAAAGACAACTGAAGTTACATTTGTACAAATATTTTCTGTAGCTCAGTCACGAGAACAGGCAGAGCATGACATACCTGTTACCAGCACGAACAACGTGAATAGAGTTAAAAGGAAACCCACAACACGTGTTCCTCCAACATCACAGTCTAATCAATCACCACGCAAGATACATGCAGACCAGTGTCTACGATGCGGGCAACGAGACCGCCACGAGTTTAACAAATGCCCAGCTAAGAAACACATCTGCATTGAGTGTGAAGCAGAAGGACACTTCGAATCATGCTGCATTAAATCCGGAAGAGCGTACATAGCTCCTGTAAAAATACGACGTGAAAACTACAAACGAAAAGTTAAGAACCTTACTGGACCAAGTTCCAGATTTTACCATAATTCAACCGAAACAAGTGACACTGACTCCGAAGACGATGAACAACTAGTTTGTAATGTTTCGAGCTCAAGAGATTGCAAACGAATCGATTGCAAAGTAGACGGCGTCGATTGCACAATGGATTGGGATCCTGGCTCTACTTACTCTATAATTAACACAACATTTTGGAAACGCATTGGCTCCCCACAATTATCGAAATCCAAAGCCCCCACACTTAAAGCATACGGCAACAATAAACTAAAAACGAAGGGCATTACTGACGTTATAGTTCAAGTCAGAGACCAACAAAGAATTTTACCAGTTGTAGTTATGAAGAATGCCAACCCTATGCTTTTTGGTCTGCGATGGAGTGACATGTTCCAAATGGAATTTCCAAAACCAGTGTACTCCGTTAAAAGTAGAACACCAACGACTCTAAAACAAGTTCTGAAGGATTACGACACTCTGTTTGACAACAAATTAGGCAAAGTCATAAATTATCAAGTAAACATTCACGTCAAACCTGGAGCAGAACCTATACACTTACCAGCACGACCTATCAAATTCAACATGAAAAAGAATATCGAACTGGAACTTGACCGATTAATAAAAGAAGGCATAATACAGGAAGTCGACCCAAACGTAACACCATTAGAATGGGCTACACCCACAGTCAATATTATTAAACCTACAGGTCAAGTCCGAATTTGTGGAGACTATAGTGCTACATTAAACCCGGTTTTAGTAAAACACCTACATCCAGTTCCAATATTTGATCAGTTGCGACAGACTTTAGCAAAAGGCAAAATATTTTCTAAAATTGACCTCAAGGATGCCTATTTACAATTTGAAATAGCACCAGACTCTAAGAAATACCTAACCCTATCGACACACAAAGGCTATTTCCAGTACAACCGGATGCCATTTGGAATCTCAACAGCCCCATCGATTTTCCAACACTACCTCGAAAAGCTACTCGAAAACATCCCTAATGTAGCAGTTTATTTCGATGATATCGCAATAACAGGAGTAAACCTCCCAGATCACTTGAAAACACTCTCAGTTGTATTCGACCGTTTGCAAAAAGCAGGACTTAAAGTTAATCTAAAGAAATGTACATTTCTCCAAAAGGAAATAGAATACTTGGGCCACGTAATAGACAGTAACGGAATCCGCCCAACTCAATCGAAAATTGAAGCCATCACAAAGGCATCACCACCAACCAATTCAAAAGAATTGAAGTCATTCCTTGGATTAGTTAACTATTACGAGCGCTTTATTCCACATCTGCACGGACTTTGTGCAGACCTCCATGAATTAACTAGTAGCAGGCACACATGGTATTGGACAGACCACGAAGACAAAATTTTCGATGCGACAAAATCATGCATTGCTGCGTCAAAACCTTTGATAGCTTTTGACGAGAAAAGGCATCTGTATCTCGCTTGTGATGCCTCAGAGAAAGGTTTGGGAGCAGTTTTATACCACAAAAATGGTAACTCTGAAGAACCAATTGCTTTCGCTTCTAGGAAGTTAAGAACAGCCGAAGTAAATTACTCAGTCATAGACCGAGAAGCCCTCGCTATTTTGTTCGGGATTAAGAAATTCGATCAGTATCTCCGTGGAACCAAATTTATTCTAGTCACAGATCACAAGCCTCTTATTCACATACTTGGTCCACGACGAAACCTTCCTAAACTTGTCAATAGCCGCTTAGTACGATGGGCACTTCTCATTGGAAGTTATAGCTATGAAATTTGTTATCAAAAAGGAACGAATAACATTCTAGCCGATTGCCTATCAAGACTGCCCAACAATGAAACACGTCCCTCCACAGCAGAACGCGCAGTGTGTAGGATTGTATCTCAGTTACTTGGAGCCAGAATTGCGGACCTGAACCTAACAGAAGAATTGATCAGAAACCAAACTGCGAAGGATAAAGTACTTTCTAAGGTCTTAAACTACATGAAAACTGGTTGGAGAGACCTACATTTTGATCAAGACATGCAGCACTTTTTCAGGAAACGTGATGAACTTTCTGTTGAAAATGGAGTCCTGATGTGGCAAGGAAGAATGATAATTCCTCAAGCTTCCCAACGGTCAGTACTTGCTTACCTCCATCGTGGACACCCAGGGATATCTGCTATGCGAGCCCTTGCTAGATTTTACGTTTGGTGGCCGCACCTAGAAGAACAGATCGACGCCTATGTTAAAAGATGCACCAGGTGTCAGGAAAACCGCCCATGCAATCAGGAACTCCCTGTGTTCTGTTGGTCCATTCCAGAGCAAGTGTGGGAAAGAATACACATAGATTTCGCGGGCCCATTTGAAGGATCTTATTGGTTAGTCCTATGTGACGCACTATCAAAATGGATCGAAATTCGACCGATGAAAAATATCACGACACGCAACCTGTGCGCTGTGTTAGACGAAATTTTTTGCGTCTTCGGACTTCCACGCATGATCGTATCTGATAATGGACCCCAGTTCACTTCCTATGAATTCAAAGAATACTGCAAAAATCAGGGCATTTTGCACGTTCGTTCTTCTCCTTACCACCCTCGAACAAACGGTTTGGCTGAACGTTTAGTGAGAACCTTCAAGTCTAGAATGGCGTCAAATCTCGACAGGAATATTAAAAGTAGACTTCTAGAATTCTTATTCGCTTACCGCAACACCCCTCATACTACCACCGGGAAAAGTCCTTCTGAAACCATGTTCGGTCGTCGCTTAAACTGCCTCCTTTCAAACATTCGGCCTGACCATAGAAAAACTCAACAATATCAAAACGTCAAAGAAAATATCCAGGCTGATGCAAAAACACCAAATTATGTGCCCGGAGACAGCGTGTATATAAGAACTCGCTTAGAAAAGAACTGGCAACCAGCCACTATTTTAAATCGCAAGCACAGATATTCATACGTCGTAACTACACCAAAAGGGGAAGAGAAGCGTCGTCATGCTGATCACATCCGATATCGCTTACCTTCGCAACCATCACAACCAGCGATACCGACACCCACATCCTTAATGACTACACCCCTAACATCCTCTCCTGCTTCAATGCCCGCTGCACTATGTACACCTACTTCTGTAGCTCCAACAGTCTTGAGCCCAACCTTGGAGCCACCAGCAGTGGTCAACCCCTTGTTAGAATCAGCCACAGCACCTTCGCCGTCAAAAGTTCCTAACCTCTTGACATCACCAGTGGCGTTGCCACTGCCCCGACGAAGCCATCGCCTGATCAGGCCTCCAAGGCGTCTGATTGAAGAGTTTTAGGGGGGGACGAATGTTACAACCTCATTTTCATATCTTGTTATTGTCATCAGTCAAATATACGTCTCGATACTGAAACCATGTATTATTATAATATGTTTTAAATAATTAGTACCTATCTATTTAATAAAATTATATTTTCATCCCATCTATTCGAAAACGACGACTTTAATCGCATATAAGTGCGCCTAAAGTTGATGCTTCTAAGCGACATAGGTACTATTACTCTACTCTTTGCTAGAGACTGTCCCAGCAGGGTAAAAATGAGATTTTAATCCTCTTTATGAAAATAAGTGCGATTAAAAGAACTTTTAATCGCACTTTTTGAATTTGGAACCTCTTTTTCTTTTTTCTTGATTTGGCATGACTGACGCGGAGTGAAAACAAAATAGTTAGAAGTCGAATTCAAATAATGGTACACTGGCTGGTTAGACTGCGCGACGGCTGATAAAAAAAATAATTGAAAATGCACGAACTACGGCACGAGTGGGCAGCAGGGTTTTATAGGGAGCCCGTGTTTTCGACTCTTTTTACGAATTATTAAATATTCAAAATGAGGTCTTCTAGCAGTGAAATTACCTATAACATTCTTATTCTATTATATTTAAATTTACAAGTGTTAGTTAGGCGCCTTTTTTTCTCATAGAGGGGGATGAAAAGTAGAGTGTATCACTCGGGAGCAAAAATATTTTTGGCTCGGGCGACGTACTTTGAATCCCTCGCTACGTTCAGGATTCTACTTTAGATAGAATCCCTCACTTCGCTCTGGATTCAAAAAAACGCCCTCGCCTTAAAAATATTATTTTACTCCCACGTAATAAAATCTACTATTTATATTTATTTTTATAGATATAGGTACATATACTATTGATTTTATCGTCTACTATGATATAGAAGACACGTTTTCGATTTCCCAAGGCTAGAAGCTGACACCCACACACATTATTAAAACTGAAAAAAATTGGATGTTTTTTACTGAATCACGCTTATGTTGTATAGAAAAGGGTACGGAACCCTTCGTGCGCGAGTCCGACTCGCACTTGGCCGGTTTTTCTTCTTATCGATGGGGTTACGAGTCGACGAACGACCTGGTAAAACCTGGTGTCAGAGCTTTTTAAACCACCTTATAGCGCAGCTGACAAAGTCTTTGTACCGATCACTATCAAAGACAGCGACAGGGGTTGACGGCTTAAACGTGCTCTCAGAAGCGAAGAATATTTTTTCTTCCAGACAATCAGTATCTTTTGTATCTACTAATGTTATTAAATATTATTATTATTGCACGTCAATGTCTTAAATGGAATACTATATAATTTAGAAGTACAATCGTGGGAGGACTATTAAAGCTTGTATTACACTTGTTTAGAAACTTTGCATATTACTTTGCTCAACTAGGAGCAACCCGTGGCCACGCTTAGCGGAATGTAATACAATCCCAGTTATTTTCATTATTCAGTTACACTTGAAACGCGGGCCGCTCTGTGAAGTTTCTCTCCTGCTATTTGTTTGAGCAATTTTAGAAGGTTTGCTCAGGTATCTCTGCACTCGCGATGTTTCACGATAAATATTCACCCTGTATACCACCTACATACATTACATACACACAGTGTAAAAAAAAATAGCTGACCCTATTTTAGAGCGCGATTCTACCCATGAAACTGATCAACTTTCCCCAAGGAACATAGGTCGAAATATGAAAAAAAAGGTCCTCCCATACAAATTGACTCGAGCCGCTGACACCATTTGTATGGGAGGGCCAATTTTTCTATATTATTTCAACCTATGTTCCTTGGGGAAAGTTGTTCAGTTTCATGGATAGAATCACACCCTAAAATATGGTCAGCAATTTTTTTACTCCCGGTATAATCACGCCTTTATCCCTAATGGGTATAGGCAGAGCGTAAACGACCTAAACAAAGGTCGTTCTACCACGTCTGACAAGATTTGAGGGTTATTTATTCCAGTTTGATCTGTATATTGCTATAGTGACAGGTTGTCAGCCCATCGCCTAAATTACAATACTGAAACCCTCGAATCCCTCAGCTGATTTTTACAGCATGCCCGGGAAGAGATGCAGCTGGCACATTCTATGTTTTTCTATCACTCCCAGTCCAGCATGGAAGTGACCCAAAGTCACCCTGCCAAAGTGAAGTGAAGCCACCCTGTATTCGTTTGAGTAATTGGCGCGTTTTAGTTTGAAAATCCTTGTTACTCGTATACAGTTACGGATCAGTGTTTCAGGCCTATACTGAAATCTGAATTCATTATTTTTACTGTAGATTTAACCCTTTTGAAGCACAAGGGAATTTTTTCAACTAAAGATGAAAAAGGACGAATTTATCTACCAGCATTTGGTTTCAAAACCAATAAAAAATATACAGATTATGCAAGCAATCGCTTCTTTCGTAGACTAGCTATAGGTACGTCATATCGTAACGTTGTTGCTACAGTCGTACAAGGATCTTTTGGCGCGTGGGTGACATTGACAACACAGATTACCTAGTATACATGTCCGTTAGGTTATGTATACTAGGTAATCTGTGCTGTCAATGTCACCCACGCGCCAAAAGATCCTTGTACGACTGTACGATCTTTACGGCGTCGTATATTTTTTTTTTAAAGAAAGAGGAACATTATGAATTAGTTTTATGTTTATTGTTAAGGCCAGAGGAGAAGAGTCATAGTCGGTTCCAGCATAATATGGTACCTATCTCAAAAATCTATCTCTTGTTCTATTCTTGCATCGACAAAGGTAGGTAGAATAGATAAATATGCGTCAGTTCGCCGCCATCCAAATATTATTTACCGCGGAGGAAGTATTTACTCATGTTCCAACGACTCAAACTACCTACAATTGATCATCACTCGATGCGAAAGTTGCTAATAGGCCTGCAGCTGGTATTGCTGTGTAGTTAGTTAGACAATGAGGCAGGATGTTGGCGGGAATCGTTTTAGAAACAATGAGGCGCCGCTTCCCGGTGTGTCCGCCATTTGCCTTCATCCGCCATACGGTAGCGCTATGTGGGGGAACTATAAACATTAAAGCTTGTATTTCAGCGATAATTTTAGATTCAGAAGTTTTTATAGTCGGCGGCATATACATACAATACGGTATATGCGGGATAAGGAAATAATATACTATAAATAGATTATTACTAGTTTGATGAAGACAATTCTTACGTAATTTATAAGTAGATTCAGCGTTATTTTCCATCAATCCTCATAAAAACATGACAGTTCCTACTTTATGTTTTCCCTGCGGGTTGAGAATCCAAAGCTCAAACCATTAGACTACAGAAAAGACCACAGAAACAGTACTTAACCTCTTGCTAAGTAGTTAGCTTGCCACGTATAGTGACTTGTTGACTAAAACATTTTGCCGAGTTTACCAACTTGCGGAGGTTATCGACCGCTTGTCCACTAAGAGTCGCAGAAAGTATTACTTTTCCATCGAATTACGCCATAAATTCAAATCCATTTGCGGAGCAGACAAGCAACTTAGAGTAAATTGCACTTTCCAGGACAAATAAAGGAGTTCTTCGTCTGAAAGTGACAAAGTTCAGCTCTTATACCGAATGCGACCATAACCATTAAGCATTTCCTTCGCTCCGCGAGCAATAAATGGATGAAAAACTCAGAACCGAAGATACAATTGATAACTCGCCTGGAGTCAGGAGCAACTTTTTGCGTTCAACTGCCTTTATTGACGGGGTTAGCTCATCCGCACTGGCTGTTCGCGACTAGCTGACAGACTTATCTGATATGAAATGAACAAATAATGCGGAATCGTATTATATCCTACGCCCTACGGTGCTAAAGGTAAGGTAGAGCGGCAACGATCCAAAGCGTAAAAGGGAATTTTCATTTCATGACATCATGATCACAGATGACTTATAAGCGCGGCGCCGGCGGGCGACTAGATCATGATCATCTAGCGAGTATCTTACACGAGTTTACCATATTTTTTCGATGAATATCGCGTAATGGCTTTCAGAACTCGTGTTTTTCTTTATAAATTATATTTATACATCAGAATCGCGTACGAGTATTATTTTTCGGTACACGTGTAACAAAAATTACGTAATTTTACGAGTAATTTGATAGACTATGTTAGGTTTTTAATTAAATATACTAATGAATTTAATTCACGTAAGGGAGGAATTTTAGACAGGGGGTCTCTTGCTCAACGTGGCTTTTGTATCTATGTTAAAGACAGCGACCGGCACCGACAGCGAAACGTGCCCTCCGGAGCAATGAGCCCGATTCGTAACCATCCCGACTTAAAAAAAAACTTTTCTTGTAAGCATGTTTTGTGTAAGTTATCCTCATCAGTTTGCGGGAGGCTGTCCCTTACACCCTGTTATTGTACACCAGGTGAATGCCTCGGGCTGCTCGGTGTAAATGGAGCCGGCAAGTCCACCATTTTCAAGATGATCACGGCGGAGATAGTGGCCACCAGGGGCAGCATCTATGGCAACGGTGTACTCCTGAAGTGGCCACGCAGTAGCAAAGCAAGCAAGATAATGGGCCCGATTCGTAACCATCACGACTTAACTAAATCTCAACTAAAATTCTTGCTATCCCGTTCTGTTTTCTCATGATAGAAAGTGACAGGTATGGACTTATATTAGTTATGTCGCGTATTTTGCAACCACGAATTGCTACCAATTAATAATCTTGTAAGACAACGGAGCCACCCCTATCCAAACTGGAAACAATCTCAGAAAGTTACCTACTACCATCCTACTACCTAGGTAATTTTGTGTTGGAGGACACAGATTTAGGCTCGTATTTATAAAGCGATCTCAAGATTGAGAGCAATTGAGAGCAATATTGAGTGCGGATTTGACAGGTAATTTTGTACTGGAATGACATTTTTGATACGAACTCAAACTCGCTGTCCCTCTTGAGAGCTGATTATAAATACGGGCCTTAGTCCTTTTCCGTTTGTAGATAGAGTACCGTGGGGAAAATGCGAATAACAAAATAAATAACCTCCTATCACGCTTCCTATACACATACGTGACAAATCTTTGCGTCTCCACTTCAAAGAAATTTCGAACAGAGAACGCCACAAAGCAAGCGCTGAAAGGCTCTCTGTAGAAATCGTTGAAATGGTTCAAATGCATTTTTTTCTGCCAGCTACAATAATAAGGTACAGTAAGACGCGGTTCTCAATGAACCTGAGCGGTAGCGCTGCAGTTCAAGGGCTGCAGTATAAGAACTGGCCACGATTCGGCGTAAACAAGAACTAAAATAAAACCATACCTGTCATTTTCTGTCTTGATCTATCAGAAAAGGATAGCAGTATAGACGGACTTATTATAATCCTGTCAATTAGAACTCGTTAAAAAATTAACTTGACGTAACTATCCATAGATTTTTGAACTGACAGGATTATTATAAGTCCGTCTATGCTGCTATCATTTTTTGTTGGTATGGTTTTATTTTAGTTTAATATTTTTTACGTCAAATATCAAAGATGGCGGCGTTGGTTCCTTTTTTCGTCACGTTCATTTAAAGCGCGGTCGTGCTGTAGCAGCAGCCAGCACCTGGCGCCATTTATCACTCTATGAACTGTGCAGTTTCAATTAAAAGTGGAACTCCCATCCCGGTTTGCTGGTCAACTTTTATTAGTTCTCCGAGTAGAAAAAGTAATCAAGTGTGTGCGATATATCGTCCGGCTCCGAACTTTACAGATAAGTCTAATTGTTCGCTCGGTGTGATGTGCTTCTTACAGTTGCTGATATAGTAGGTATAACTTGACATAGAATGGCATACTCCACGCACAGAAAATTAAATAAATTCAAGCGTTCAAGTGTAAATTCCAGATGAGGAAAACGTACCCCATTTCTTCAAGAAGTCTGCCGGAAACTAAACGTTTTTCAGTTTTCTTCATAACAACCAGTAGTATGTATGTAGTTAATAAACCTTTAACTGACTCTGCCTCTGGTCGTATGTGGGTCATATGTATGAACTTTGGAAGTTCCTCACGGAAAATACCAAAAATTAAATTGTCATTGCGCGAGATTATGTGCCCAGTTTGGTTAAGACAATACATCGGAATTACCTGATTTTCTGACACGTTGGTACAAAAGAAGTTTACGTGCTTTGGAGGACACGTTAAGAGATCGGTTCTGGTGGTCATCACTGATAGTCATTGCACGAGTCACATCAGAGACAGTCAGAAGCTCACTGTGCATGTAATGTCATATAGACATAATAAACGCTGGTCAGTTGGTCTTAAGTTTGTACTTTGTGAGAAATACCTATTGAAGCTGCTACCATAAAATTTAATCCATTAACGTAATTCTCTAACCTCCGCACAAGTGCTAGGCAATCTAGCTGCAAGTGCCATGAAATAAACCCCAGATAAACCCAAACATAAAGCGTACACAGACACAGGTGAACATTACACTGCACAGGCCATAGAACAAATTATTAAGTAGCCAGCTCAGTAGAATGCTACCTAACACACACAGGCACACCTCTCAACCCAACAACCATTTCAGGAAGCGAGTAGGAGAGCCCAACAGAATATCTAAGTGCAAATCTCGAATAAAAATCGCTTCTGCTGCACACATAATACTGGTTTTATTCTTGTGTAAAAATCTTGATATAAAAACAAATAGTCGTGCTCACGTCTCTAATATAAAAGATAGCAGACAGAGAATACGCAATTACAGCAACAAAAGCTGAGGACCACAGAGGAATATCTACTACAAAAAGCGCCATCCGAATGAAACAAAAAACGACGCAAATGAACGAAACTGGGTCATCGAATGAGGCATTGCATGGATCACGTCCAGGCAAAGTTGGTCCTTGAGAGTTCACTGCTTGTGCCCCATTTCTGGGGCTTAAAAGGGTGCATAGGGGTCTTTTAAGTTGGTGACGTGGAGGCTAGGTGGGACGTACACGATTCGCACCACCGGCACGCCATACCGGTACAATCCGAGCAATTGTTTTCTTTGTTGAAGGCGAATAGGAGTAGCGCTTTTAGCTGAGAATTCCAATGAAACCATTCATAGTGAAAATGTTTTTGAGTAGTGTTATTGATAGGTATTGTCTAGCTAGGAGATTTCAAGATGGTTATTTTAAAAACTACAGTACCATGCAAAATCAAAGGTAGATAATGGTGCCGATTCTGTTGTAGACACATTTTAACTTATTTTAGTTTGGCCCTGTCACTTTCTAAATTTTTTATAAAATAGAAACAGAAATACGACAGCTGATTATAGCCCGAACAAGTGACGTTAACTGCCTAAAATAAGATGGCATGCTCGGTGGTGTTGTCTTATTTAAAGCTATACTATACGTCACTTTGACAGGATAACAGTCAGCTGTTGTATTATTTGTGTCTGCAACAGAATCGGCACCAATATCGATGCACTGAACTATGAAGCAAGAAAAAAAACAGATACATGAAAAAACATTTAATAGCAGGAAATTAAGATAAAACAGACAGAATAGATGACAGACTTAGTATTATTTGAAAACAACCCATTTTTTTCTTACTCTCATCTTATTTTTTAGTAATATTTTTTTCATTGCTCCATATAATTCTAAGTCTGTTAAAATAACAGCTTTAATTTTACCATGCATAAAAACAACTCTAGGAAAAGAAATAATTTAAATATTACAAACAGAGAACCACAATATCAATAGGAATTCACTTTCAATCATTCAGAATTTTTACAAAATGTTTTATCTATTAACTAAGCCCTATAGAAAATTTTACAAATAATTTGATTAATTTAGTCACTCCAACTTTGTGGTATACAAAAAAATGACCTCAATGCGTTTGCAAAATAACTTGGCCTATGACGTTGTAGTAGAGAGGCAGAACACTGAGTTGGGACAGAGCAATATTGCACCGGGCGCCAAATTACCATCAAAGAAATAAGTGCGCATAAGACAAAAAATACTATTCTACACTTCATACTTTTATTTAGTGTGGTATTAAAGTTTAGTCATGTAACAAGCATTCTTATACATCAACAATGCACAAAATGGTGGTTATAGATATATGCGTTTAGTCTAAATCGTCAGGAGGAAGACATATCATAAATCGAAGCACTTTTTTTATAACAACTTGTTTCGGTGATTCGTTGCTATCTCCCTTGCCATGAATTAAAGGGTACCAAAGCAGCACACAAAATGTTAATGCAACCAAGAAATATAAAAATGCTCTAATCTTCATATTTTTTTAAACCAGTTGCTATTACTATCCCTGGCATAACATCTGATTTCAGAAACATTGTTTTTTTGTTCATACAGCCATAGTATGTGAAATATAAAAAATATTTAGTACCAGAAAATTAAAAAAAACTAACAAGAAAAAGAAGTATATTGAGCTGTAATTATGGCAAAATGACTGGTGAAATATTCTTTACAATAAATATGAAATATCAATATAGTGTAACTGCAAAAAATATCAGTAAAACATAATGGTAACAAATACTATAGAACTTTATAGAAATTCAGTTTGCTTGAAGCAATGAAATTAAGAGATTTCAGCAAAGAGCCTAACCCATTGCTTCAAGCTTAGTTATCTGTTATCAAATTCAACAAGTAATAATAGTGCATAAATTCATTCTAAACTCATATCATCATATTCCCAGCTACACATCAACCTAGATCTTGTTCTACCCCGTTCTGGCCCTCGGGAAATAATTGGAACCCAAAGTAATAGGACAAATACAGCTGCGGACAAAATTAAAACAGCAGCTTCAAATAACTCAGAGAATATTGCTGATAGTATGTTGGAAGACTCAAAAAGCCCAGCAGGCTTGCCCAGACTTCTAATTCTGATGTATCTTGTTGAGAACAGTGCAATTTATCATTTTCTTATTGAACTATTGTGATAGCAGATCTGAAATATCGTAAATACATATTGCTAAAAGTCTAGAATTCATATAATAGTACAGGACGGATAGATAATTAGTCAGAAACGTTTACTTCTTATGTACACACAAAAAATAATCGAAGACCCACACGAGAAAATAGTGTTATTTTAGAGCGGAATTTTCCACACGAAAATGAGATATAACTACAAAAAGGGATACGTGCATTTAACAACAAATACTACGCATTATTTTTACTCCTTACCAAATAAAATCACAGGTTTCAGTCACAGTCTTTAGAAATTCGTATCAATAACTTCAAAAAATATTTTGTTCAGAATTCACTCAACGGGTCAATAAAACATCCAAGTCCGTATCAAAGTTGTTTACCGTAACTGAGTACAACGGAAAATTTTGTAATTCACTGTTAATTTGAAATTAATAAGACCGGGAAAATATTTTAAATTTTTGTTATTATTTACGCCACCATTTTTGATTTTTTTCAAAACGTCAAATTGACATTTTGCTGGGGGACAGGAAAGTACGTTCAAAATATTCAGTCACAGAACATAACATTCGTTAAATTCTAGCGAAGTTCTGAGACGAAAGAATATGATTTTGAAAGAGGTAGAAAGAGATAGATAGCTAAACATGTTTGATTTTAATACAATGGTTCCGAATGTTACGAACGCACTTAAATTCGAATACATTTCATATTGAATCATTAAGGACCGGAAGTACTGGCATTCCAAAATTGTCTATAGATTTGTGACAGCGCCAAATTCAAATAAAACAACGAGATGTCAAGCTAAACCTCAAGTTTGACAAAATGACAGAAATAAAGTAATACAAAAATCGGAAAAAATAAATATGTGGCTAAATTATTTATAATGTGACTTTCACTGGCAATTAATTCTAAATAATATAAAATTTTCTGTGATATGCCGGGGCCGGATGTGAGAGCCAATGACAATGTCCTCGGCGAAATGTCGACAGAGCCCACGGCGACGACTGTACACAACGGCGTCGATGCAAAAACTGAAAGAAAGTTAACTGTACTGGAAACTCATGGATATGTACTTGGTAGAACCATAGGATCAGGGTCATATGCCACCGTAAAGGTATGCGGGAGACACGCAAGGCTTTTATATCCATACCTACATTTAGTGTTTCTTATAATATAAACTTTGACTGCTTTTATATCCAGGTGGCTACCAGTGACAGACACAATTGCCAAGTAGCTATAAAAATAATAAGCAAGTTCCAAGCACCGGGGGATTACCTAAAGAAGTTTCTGCCGAGAGAAATAGAAGTCGTCAAAGGCTTAAAACATGAAAATTTAATTCGGTTCCTTCAAGCCATTGAAACTACTCACAGGTTCTTATTATTTTCCTTTAATGTTGTTTTGTCAAACTATCCGCCAAGGCCTATCCCCAACGCCCATCCTATCTATCAGGCTGTCACCTTTGGCCTAGAACGAACCCGCAATCACTTGTTTAGTAGGTAAAAGAAGTGACTTAGCTATTTAATTCGTGACTAGGTATTAAGTAGGTACAACTACTTCAACTACAAAAGTCCACTGCTATTCATATCATAGGCCTTCCCTTCCGTAACAGAGAGTCATTCCGACCACTCTTGACAGTCGGATAGTCAAACGCAGTGTAAATAACCCTTAGTTGGCTTTTAAGACACCCGCAGGCAGGCTACTCTGATCCGACGCCATGCCATACGGGCTACCTAGACAAATTTCAAAGGCAAAGTTTGACCTGCAGAGTATACATTGTGATGGAATACGCTGAAAATGGCAGCTTACTGGACATAATCCGCAAAGACCAGCACATAGACGAGGTTCGTGGCCGCCGGTGGTTCCGTCAGCTCGTCGAAGCGGTGGAGTACTGCCACGAGCGAGGTGTTGTTCATCGGTAATATAATTTATCAATAAATGGTAGCGATACAAAAATCAATATTAAGTTATTTCTTCATTAATTGATTATCTAGATAAAACCTTTTTTTTGCTACTTTGCATCTCATTCAAGTGCTTCATGCGGATGATCAATCAACCGTGACAAACCAAGCATGATAAGGTTTATGAGGCTCACTCGAAATTTTCTTTTATTTTCTCCAGGGATATCAAATGCGAAAACCTGCTTATGGACCACGGCCTTAACATAAAACTATCAGATTTTGGATTTGCGAGGGGCCACATGAAACCGAAAAACGGCGTTTATGCATTAAGCGAAACGTTCTGCGGCAGTTACGCCTACGCGTCCCCGGAGATCCTCAAAGGAGTTCCTTACAGACCTCAGGATTCAGACATTTGGAGCATGGGGGTCGTGCTATACGCAATTGTGTACGGTCGTCTACCTTTTGATGACACAAATTACACACAGCTGCTAAAGGTAACATTCTATTTATATTTTTGATTTGTTTATATGGGCTCATCAATTGATATGAGAGTTTCATGAATTCAGTTAAATAATCCAAGGATCAATGTTGAATGACATACATACATATAATCACGCCTTTTTCCCAGAGGGGTAGGCAGAGACCACATCCTTCCACTTGCTGCGATCCTTAGATACTTCTTTCGCTTCATCCACATTCATTTATCTTTTCATACACTCTCGTCGGTTTAGGGTTTCTACTTTTGACCTGATTTGATCCCGTTCCGTCCCCGATTTGATCCAGGTACGTGCGTCTAGGCCTTCCCCTTCCAACATTTCCACCCATATTCGCCTCTTTCAGCCTACTTTCATTCATCCTTCAACATGCCCAAACCATTTAAGCATTCCTTTCTCAATACCAGTCACTATATCTTCTTTTACAACACAATGTTCCTTTATCTTATCACGCTATTTTTTATCCTGTCACTCAGATTGACTTCTATCATACTTCGTAACGCTCTCATTTCTACTGCATTTATTCTGCTTTCATGTTTCTGAGAATGAATTAATAGACCTACTACCGCTGTCATGTTTTTACCTCTACTATCTCTACCATTCCGCATCTATCACATCCAGCATGGCCCTAATTTCCTTGTTGACTGTCGGAATAAGGCCTTGGCGGCATGTTCTTACTATCCACAGCAAGTGCAAAACAAAGTATCCTTCCCACGTGAACCGAAGGTGTCTGCAGAATGCCGCAAACTAATCACGAAGATTCTCGCACCCCTGAAGGTGCGCGTAAAGATACCACAGATCCTTGCCGACCCCTGGCTCAACCCAAACCAGCCTTCTAAAGATGAAGAAGTCGATACCGCGCAGGTAAATATCTGTATAGTTATTTTCAATCTCATCGTACTTCACTGCCTTCGTGGTCTGAGCCAAAGGCTCTTGATCCGGAGGTCCTGGATTCGATTCCCAGGGGGGGGAACACAAAGTTGATATTTGTTAATTTATCACTTTGTGAGATTTTTCCCAGTTTGGTTAGGACATTGCAGGCTTAATAATTTGATAGTCCGAAAAGAAAAAGGATTCCGTGCTTCGGAGCCGTAAATCCCGGTCGCTGTCTTTGATAGTGGTCGTGTCAGAGGCCTATTTACTGTGCTATTAAGCGGTTTATAAACTCTGACACCAGGGTTTATCGGGTCGATTGACTCGAAACCCATTCGACAAGAAGAATTGTAAACAGTTTCGATCTATGGCTTCCAGGTTCATTGAGATGATGTGTGTGATGGATGTGATGTCCAAGCTTTAATCCTTGTTCATTGTTCGTGAATTTGCGCCATTCACGCCATTTCATTGTAATGTTACTAAAATTCTAAATTCTAATATTTCAAAATTTCAGTTGTTGTTGGGCCCATTGCAGATGATTGAGTGACTCCGATTAGGTACCTACAAAATTGATTACTATTTGATGTACATACTTTCTTTTGGAACTTTTTTTTGAATTACTTGATTAATAAAACTGTACAACAAACTATTTCGCTACAAGTAATAATTAATTTTTATAATTTCCAGGAAACCATTCAAATCAACAAAGAGGAAATCAAAAGTGTGAATATCGGAACAGTAACGTTCGATAGAAAATTAGAAGAAGTGAAGTAATTACTTTTTTATTATTAAAATGTTAAAAAGAACGAAAAATTAATAAGATCTTAAAATAAATGTACCATCATTGTCCTAATTTTCAGTATGTTTTATTATGAATAATTATAAAAATGGTTTTATGTATACAACATCTTGGCGGTAGTTTTAATTTTTGAAACACGAGACCTTGTCGTTGTCTATTGTCTATGCGACATCCAGGCAGACCAATCACGTAAAAGCCCGCGAAATACAAAATTTTGAGGATTATCTTTTAATTTTCAGAAGTTCTTACGATTCGGTGTTTATTGATAAGAAGATAAATATGGCTATGAAGAATAATGAAAATGTAGAACACCATATAAATCTTGTTTAATAAACACATATTTTACTTTCATTATTTTCTATTTATTTATATAGGCCATGTAGCTACTGCGCCTTTTTTCAGATCTTTGCGAACTGCGGCTTCAGTCGTGCCGTGGAATATGTCAGATATATTCCTGCTATAAACCTAAAGACTACAGCAGTATTGTGGATCTATATAGATAGATATCCAAATCTCTACCTACTGTACTGGGCTGGGCCTGTATATTATGGTCCTCTAAGCTACCTAGAATATGCCAGTAATGCAACCAGTCAGCATTATCTTATCCAATGATATCGATTCGGTAAAAGCACGTAATTTACTCAAGATTTTTATAGTGATTTTGTGCGCGGCCGAATATTAGGTAGGTAACCATAGCACACTACAGGATTTCGATAATTTGAACAATTCTTTGTAGGTAGTTCTTAATAACTTTAGTAATGCACTGCACTTATAAAATACGGTCATGTGCTGATGATAACACTTCAGAACAATAGCATGTGATATTTATGATGATAATGCCTCAGAACAATGTAAAGTAAACCCATATAATAAATTCTACAAATTAATCATAACATAAGTCTGGCATTAGTTTTCTATAGAAAAATGAAATGAGCAGGAAATAAAAAATAATAATAAGTAACATCAATTAGTGTTTATTTCAAGAAAATCTAAGTATTTAATAAAGTAGCTACTAATAGTTATGTACAAGTCGTAGCAATTCATCCATAATACTTTAAACTGAAAATAATTCACTTAAAAACTTACATTGATTCTTTTAACTTTTTTGAAATATCATACAGGACAAACAAAACATGGTTGCAAAAATATTACTCAAATACTTAATATTAATATTGAACAGTATATATATAAGTCCATTAACATGCTTCCTAGATAAATATGATTTAACATAGACTGAATAAATAAATGTTCTTATGTAGTATGTAGATTAAAATCAATTAATTTGACAGTAATTACAATGGAATGGAAACATTCAACAATATTAAACAACATGTACCTAATTTTCACAATATTATTCAGGAAATGAAGCTAGGAAAATGCATTCGTGACCAAACCTGCCTAATTTTGCATGACAAATGAGTGCTGAATTGTTTCTATTTGGGGTAGGGACATGTAAAGAAATATTCACCATAAAATGTCTTAGTTTGATATTTGTTTCATATTATTCTAGCTTCATTCTCACAGTCAACAAAATAATGCACATTTACAAAACGATTATTGCAAACGCATTTTTTATTTTATTTTGCTGAATGTGATGTTGATCTTAAAAGATGTTTCAACGTAAAGTAACATAACATCTACATGCTAACGGAGGAACGGTTGTTCATCCAGAATTGGTGACCGGAGACAACCAGCGTGACGACGTACAGTAAGGCGGCGATCCAACAGTTGTATGCGTTCTAAAACAGAAAAAAATACAGGTAAATAGACAGCTCGGGTCGATATATTTTGTCGTGAATTTGTTCGTAATTTCAATAAATATCGAACAAAATGGCATTTAAATTGTGTGGCCCTAAACTCTCCCTCTGCGGGCTTGTGCTCAG